>JAULJZ010164436.1:0-50644 GCA_032270985.1 Heliamphora pulchella | reverse complement strand
AGATGAATGGTATTCTCCTTGTTCGAAAATAAGGAGGTGCCAAACATATACATCAAAAAGCCCCGGGCGACCCACTCAAAGTGGTGGGGCTCAAAGCAATGGAAGTGGCGAAAGCGCTTGAAGAACCAGGTGTATCGAACCTGGTCTCTGTCTATTTGTGCAGGGATGGCTCCGAGAAAATACAGTAGCGCGTCGGCAGACCGAGCTATGGATGGATCAAATGGAATAGGCGCTCCACCGACCCGGATGCCGGTGATCAGAGCAAAATCTAGAGGCGTCAGAGTAGCCTCAAAGGTGGTGAAATGGAAAGTGTTGGTGGTATCCCACCACCGCTGAGCAAGGGCCGTCAGCCAGACCCGGTCATTGCTCGTCCTACCCAACAAGGGTATGAATCGAGCAAAGCCAAAGGCGCCAATAATAGCCCGGCTGGTAGTGGGGAGGGCATCATACCACTCCAACACCTCCCGGAGGCAGAACCTCTAAATCCTCTAACATAGTGGCCAGCCTGAAAAGAAGAAGACAAGCAGAAGATATATAAAAAGCAGATCAAACAAGTGAAGTGTAGAAAATATCTGAAAGCAATAAAAAACCCTTGGTTCGTGTGTAAGTGACGACCATTCGGTTCTCTCAAGCCCTAGAAAACTAGGCACCTTAACCCTAGGTTCGTATGTAAGTGACGACCCTTTGGTTTTTTCAAGTCCTAGAAAACTAGGCACCATAACACTAGGTTCGTGTGTATGTGACGACCATTCGGTTCTGTCAAGCCCTAGAAAACTAGGCACCTTAACCCTAGGTTCGTATGTAAGTGATAACCCTTCGATTCTTTTAATCCCTAGAAAACTAGGCACCCTAACCCTAGGTTCGTGTGTATGTGACGACCCTTCGGTTCTTTCAAACCCTAAAAAACTAAGCACCCTAACCCTAGGTTCTTGTGTAAGTGAGGACCCTTCGGTTCTGTCAAGCCTTAGAAAACTAGGCACCTTAACCCTATGTTCGTATGTAAGTGACGACCTTTTGGTTCTTTCAAGCTCTAGAAAACTAGGCATCCTAGGTTCGTGTGTATGTGACGACCCTTCGATTTTTTGAAACCTTAGAAAATTAGGCATCCTAATCCTAGGTTCGTGTGTATGTGACGACCCTTCGGTTCTATCGAGCCCTAGAAAACTAGGCACCTTAACCCTAGGTTCGTGAGTAAATGACGACCCTTCGGTTTCTTTCAAGACCTAGAAGACTAGGCACCCAAACCCTAGGTTCGTGTGTATATGACGACACTTCGGTTCTTTCAAGCTCTAGAAAAAGACTGGGCACCCTAACTCTAGGTTCGTGTGTAAGTGACGATCTTTTGATTTTTGCACGCCCTAGTAAAAGATTAGGAACCCTAAGCTTCGGTACGCCAGGCAGATCTCTATTTTTTGTGTTAAAATAAAAATAAAAAAATACATAAATAAAAAAATAATAATAAAAAAAGGGGGGCAAAGAAAATCTTCCCTTTAATATTGGTATTTTGCCATTTTTGTCCTAATTTTCTTTAATTATTTAAGATATTTTTAAAATTTTCTAGAATTATCATAAAATTTTCCCTTAATTTTTTAGAATTTTCTAAAAATTTCATCAATTTTCTAGGATTTTCTAAAACTTTTTAGGATTTTCTAAGATTTTTCTTAATTTTCCAAGAGTTTTTTTAAAAAAAACAATTTCCCCAAGTTTCTACAATTTTTGTTGATTTTTCTTAATTTTCTACAATTTTTTAAAAATTTTCTAGAATTTTTCTAAAACTTTTTCAAAATCTTCTAGAATTTTTCTAAAAATTTTCTAAAATTTTTCCCAAAATTCTCTAGGTTTTTTTTGTTTTAGAATTTTTCCTTAATTTTCTAGCAATATTTCTTAATTTTCAAGGGTTTTTCTAAAAATTTTCCTTAAAATTCTATAAAGACTTTTTCCTAATTTCCTAGATTTTCAAAAAAAAAAAAATTTACCCTAGATTTTAGGATTTTCAACATTCTGATAAAATTCTTTCTATAATTTCCATGCCAAAAAAAAATAAAAACTTCAGCCACTTAGATTTTTATGTCTAATCCCAAAAATAATAATAATAAAAAAAATTCAATCCCTTAGTTTTATGTTTTTCCTAAAAATAAAATAAAAAATTTTGAAACCCTTTATTTTTCGTGATAAAATAAATTGACCAATTCCTAAGTGTTCCTACTGTTTTTAATCTCCATTGCAATAGTACCCAAGCTAAGATCTCAAACAAGTCGCACAAACAATCATCATCATTACAGCAATCATCATCATCACGGCAATCATCATCATCATCAATAAAATCATCATCATATTATATAGGGGATCCTACGTATGCGTCTACGTTTGTTATATCATAAAAACATGCGTTACATTTGAAACAGTAAAGATAGGGAACCTACCGAAGGTCGCTGTTGAGAGATGTGGTGGTCGGGCTCCCACAACAATACGTCAGCAGCAACAGAATCCGTGGGCGGCTCGTAGCGCCTCATCCCGCGAGATACTATGCGATGAGGGACCGGAGCATATGCGTGTGGATGAAAGGGCGCTGGATGGCCCTCCCCAGCGTCGGGGTCAAGGAAATCGACCATCTCAGCCTCAGCGGCAGCATCTACAGCCGCCTGTGCCTCTGCAGTTTCCCGTGGCTTCTCCTCGGCTGCCTGGTGAGAGTCACACTCTGCCTCAAACAGGAGAGCATCCATCGCAGCGCTAGGCTGCGTAGCCGTGACCCCACCGGTGGGCTGACTAGTGGACGTACCCCTGAGAATCCCCATAGAGGAGCTCCCAGCAACAAAAGGGTCTTGACGCGCCCCCAAGTCATCATCTCCCTAGCCTGAGCCTGCCATGAAGAGGAATGGAATCACGAAGAGTAGAGTAAACATTGTGTGATAACAAGGAGCAAGAAGAAAGCAAGAGAGAGTTTGGAAGAAAGAAAGAGCGAGAGAGAGTTTGAGAGCGCAGGGAGGTTAGAGAGAGAGAGGGTATGCACGAATAAGCCCACCACGCGTGCCTCAAAAATCCTTATCCGTGTTTGGAGTTGACAGCTGCCACCTTTTATTATGGCGTCCGCCAGGTTAGTGAGGGGACACATGGCGACCACCATGTTGTAAGGGTTTTAAGTGGGCAGCCGCCATGTTAGAGGAATTTTGTCTTCGCGACCGTTATGTTGTCAACCGCCACGTCCCATCCGTCATGGCGACTGCCATGTCAGAATGTCATAATGACATTTTGGGGTTCTTAAGGGGCCGTTTGGGCGGTTTTTGTTATGATTATTATATATTTTTTTAGTTGTAAGTATTTTATTTTATCTTTGTATGCACCTTATTGACAAAAATGATTCTAAAAAATACATAAATAAGTTTGTTTCCTTATTACGTGTTATTTGTGTGCATATTAACTTCGTATGCATTATTTTTGTGTACATTCTTCAAAAAAATTTTGTTAACAAAAATAAAATTATATAATAATAATAGTAATTGTCAAACCTTGTGATGATTTCCTTAAATCTATATTTTTTGCTGCTCCATCTTTTTGCGACGATTCCACTCCGATAAATTTAATTTTAAATCGTAACTAGGTTTTTGATTATTTTTATCTCACATCTTGTTCAGAATTTTCAGGTCTTAACTCGACCTATTAATTTGCGATTTTCCTCTGATAAATTTAATTTTAAACCGTAACTAGACTTTTGATTATTTTTATCCCATGCCTTGTCCCGAATTTTCAGGTCTTAACTTGACCTATTAATTCGCAATTTTCCTCCGATAAATTTAATTTTAAGCCGTAACTAGGTTTTTAATTATTTTTATCTCACGTCTTGTTCCGAATTTTTAGGTCTTAACTTGACCTATTAATTCGCGATTTTTCTCGGATAAATTTAATTTTAAGCCGTAACTAGATTTTTGACTATTTTTATCTCACGCATTGTCCCAAATTTTTAGGTCTTAACTCGACCTATTAATTCGTGATTTTTCTACGATACATTTAATTTTAAGCCGTAACTAGACTTTTGATTATTTTTATATCACGTCTTGTACCAAATTTTCAGGTCTTAACTCGACCTATTAATTAGCAGTTTTCCTCCGACAAATTTAATTTTAAGCCGTAACTAGGCTTTTGATTATTTTTATCTCACGCCTTGTCCCGAAATTTTAGGTCTTAACTCGAATAATTCGCAATTTTCCTCCGATAAATTTAATTTTAAGCCGTAATTAGGTTTTTGATTATTTTTATCTCATGTCTTGTCCTGAAATTTCAGGTTTTAACTCGACCTATTAATTCGCGATTTTTCTCTGATAAATTTAATTTTAAGCCATAACTAGGATTTTGATTATTTTTATCTCACGCATTGTCCCAAATTTTCAAGTCTTAACTCGACTTATTAATTCGTGATTTTCTTCCGATAAATTTAATTTTAAGCCGTAACTAGGCTTTTAATTATTTTTATCTCACGTCTTGTCCTGAATTTTCAGGTCTTAATTCGACCTATTAATTCGTGATTTTCTTCTGATAAATCTAAATTTAAGTCATAAATTTGGATTTTAATTATTTTTACCCCGTTTCTATCCCGAAATTGTGAGGTCTTAACTCGTCCGATCAATTACTTTTCCAGTTAAGGTAATTTATTAGATCTTAACTCAATCCTTTTAAAATTATTTTATCCCCAACCAAGTTCTTATATCTTAACTTAATCTATGTGCTTCCCTTTAGATCTTAACTCATTCTTTAGGATCTGCTTGCATTATACCAGCATCTGCGTCATGTTAACATCTATATCATGTTACATTTTGCATCGCATTTCTTATCTTGCATCTTTGCATTTTGTCCCAAGAATTATGTTTTGGTCTGATCCTTAGCAAGAAGGGGTACGTAAGCAACTCGATGAAAGTTCGAGTACGACCGACATCATATGTATGCTTGCGTGTTTGTGGCCTAAGATTGACGGTTCGGTCAAATAGCTGTTGTCTCTGGATTTTTGATATCACTTGTATCACGCGTTGCTATACTAGTTATATCAAAGAGGGACAACTGTAGACACCCCAATTTGACCCCACCCAATCTTAGGTGAATCCGATGATGAAAATAGTTAGAATGATGTCTCAGTTTTGTCCTCGAAAAGTGATCCTAGCTCGGTAATTGAACCCGACCATCAAAAACTATCAAAAACCATCAAAAACCTTCAAAACCAATAAAGTTGTACCAAACCATCAATAACTTGTTGCCAAAGTCATTGCCAGAAGTAGCGACCGCTATGTTCATTGTGGCGACTGCCAATAAAACCTTGTGGAACCTTTCTAAACATGGAGACCACCAACTCCAACATGGCGACCGCCAACTCACATTGTGGCGGCCGCCAACTCCAAATGGCCTGACATGCCTTAGAACGTGGCAGCATCTCATTGGTTGAAGAATTCTATAAATACCGTATCTCTAGTACATTTTCAAGAATAAAATAATATAGAGAGGTTTAGTGAGAGAAGCTCTGCCGAGTCACAAAGCAATTTCGAGCCCCGACGCCGAAGTCCTGCTAAAATACCGAGATCCGAGCCTCCGATAGTCCCAAATCCTAGCTTGGATCATCGCCTGAGGATCAAATTGCTAACCCACATTCTCCAATCCGAGGATTCCTTAGCAATTCAAGTATTCTGTTTGCATCCCCGGTCCTTCTAGCTCTATCTTCTCTCTTTTAGAGTGATCGAGTTAATTTTCACGTATTCGTTTCAATTACATTCTTATTTTACTTATGTTTAAATTCATGTTTTAGCTTATGTAGTTTACTTGTTTTGTTGGTTTACTTACTTACATTTTAAGCTTATTACAAATTGTTAAATTATTAAATAGTGCTAATATTTTTGACAATTACAACTTATCAATGTTGTTAATTGTTATAATCCAATGCAGTTACATAAAAATATTTATAATAGTCAATATTACATCAATTTAAATTCTAGTATTTTATTTATTTTCTTTTTCTTTCCTTTTACATTAATTTAATGTTCTACCATTTAATTTTTTTTAGTCTAAATTTTATTTCAATAGCATTTTTTTTCATTTTCTTGTACTAATTAGTTTAATGCTCCATTTTATTTTCTTCTAATTTAATGTTTATTTTCTTCTAGCATTACTCTAATTTTTCTTTTTCTAGTACTTTATTTATTAGTTTTAAATTTTCTTTATAGCATTTTTATTTCCTCTTTCTTTTAAGTTTTAATTTTATATTTCATTTAAATATTAGCATTTCTTTTTTTTTTCTTTCAATTTCAGTTCTTTTGTTAGCACCAACTTAAATGCCCTTTTAATATTAGCTTAAATGTTCTTTTAATTTAATATTCATTTAATTTCAGTTTCTTCTTCGTTTTTTTCTCTTCTTTTCTTTTAGTGTAATCTCATTTTCTAAGCATTCTTTTATTACTTCATTTTGTTATTAGTTTTTGTTACTTGTCTTTTCTCTAATTAAAATGTTAATTTAATTTTTCTTTGTTAGCATTTCTTTTAATGTTAATAATTGTTTTTCTTACAAAATTTCATTTTCTTTATAGCCTTATGATTATTTTGTTTAAGCTTATTTTTTTATTGTAAACCCAAAAATCATAAAAAATTCTTTCTAAACTAGTTTTCATCCTTTAAATAGCCTCATAATTTTCTCTTTTAAAAACTCCATTATTCTTTTCATTTCTTTTATTTTATTCCATTTTTTTCTTTTTTTTTCTCCCTTAAAAAAATAAAGTGATTAATAATCAAATTTCTTTTTTATTCAAAACCTTATTTTGTTAAGCTTATTTTTCTTTTATAGATTTTTTCTTTCTTTACCATAAAAACCTAAAAATCATTTTCTTTCATTTTGCTATTTTGATTCTTTCTTTTCATTTTAAAATCTAAAAATCATAAAAATGCATAAAAATGTAAATAGTTAGGCTTTCTGACCTTTTGCATTATGTTCTTGTTTCTTCTTCACTTCTCTTTGTCTTTAGATTCTCAAAATTCTCCTTTGTTATAAAATATCTTTATTTTAGTTTTATTTTCTTTTAAACATAGAATCTTTATACATCTTTTCTTTTTCTTTTTTTTTACATTTAGTAGTTACTTTAAAATCTTGTTTAAAATGGTTTAGCTTATTTTTGTTAGCAATTCATATTTAGGTAATTTTAGCAACTCTTAGCATATTTTTGTTCTTTTATTTTAATTTTACTAGCTTAGGTTGTTTTCATAAATATTGCATGGGGATGTATTTCATGTATCCTTTAGATAGAAATTGTATGCCATAGGATTTAGGATTCTTCTTTTGACACTTATTTATTTTGGAGTGTTATGTACATATTTTCTGTATTTTCTATACTTGATTTTGAATGTTCTCTCTTTACTCTCATTTTTTTTATTTGCATGAATTTGAGAAATCATATTAAAGAACCAATGATGATTAGTAGAGGCCAACCTTACAGTTGGACGAACGGGGTGCCTAACACTTTTTCCGATTTGTACCTTAGCTCTCGAACCCTCTTTCTCTGGTTAACGTTTTAAATATTAGTAGCCAATTTTATTTTTTTTAGTTTTTCTCAAAAACTAAGTGGCGACTCTATTTTCAACAAAAGGGGTTTTTTAAATTTGGTTTTCAAGGTGTTAAAATATTTTTCTAAATATTCTTTGAATTTCTTATTTTTGAACATTTTTCAAAATGACCCCCAAATCCCAACGCCACAAAGATGACCCTGATGTGGCAGCTATAGTAGTTTCTTGATTTGTATTCATAGTAGTATTTATTTTTATTTTTTTATGTTATGATGTAATATCATAGAGTTCGAAAAATATAGGTTGAATACAATGAGCGATTCTCAAACATTCCTGAGTCTCTACAGACGATAGAGGTTCGAGATGGTATCTTTTACGAACTGGTAGAAGAGGATGGGCACGGGCTATTGTTGAACCTATGGAGGGATCGTGCCTCGAAGTGCATATATGGGGAGACTGATTAATCACAAACATCATAGTCGGTCATTGATCTCACTCGTCAGGTACGAGAGTTAGTGAGAGAGGAGTTCCATGTCGAGTTCATGGGCAAGTTGGAGTAGTTCACATCACAATTTGAGCAAATGCGATCTCGAATTGAGTTTTTATTTGAGTTTTTAGAGTCACAGGGGGTTGATGGCTCCAAATAGGTAGCATAAAATGTTTACTTACATGCTTCTTATCAAACATTTTTAAATATATTAACGAAAGATTCTTATATGTTTGGCATGTTATAGGTCCCAAATGCTAGTAGCGGGCATCAACTAGGCAAAGAGTCTATTGGAGATGGCACAATAAGGTCTATTGGAGATGGCACAATAAAGTCTAGTGATGAATCTGCTTCACCGTCCCTTTCTCCATGTTGATGAGGTATATTTTCTATACAAATATAAATAGACACAATCACACACACGGCTGAGGTTAAGGGTGAAGTTTATAGAAAACCCAACTATGTTGGGCTTGTTGTATTGGATTGTAGTTAGGTTAGGGTGAGCCTATTGAAACCCAAATATCTCATTTTATTTTTTGTTTTTATTTGTCAATTTTATTTCGCTTAATCTATACTTAACATATGAAAGTAAAATTACCAAACATACCCAAAATGCCATGCAATTTGGCACACACAACCAGATGATTTATAGGTTGCATTCTTTAGTATGACGGTAGTGAGGATGGATGCTCAAGAATAGACAATTTGATAGGAGAAAAAGTACATATGCACACACATTTACACAAACATATGTGTGGATAATTTTAACAACAATATTAACTATTAACCAAATTTGTGACAATCGGGTACACATTTATTTTGTTGATCTACACTTTTAGTTCAATATTGTGGTGTGACAAAAATTAGAGTATGAGTTTAATAATATGGAGGTTCGTGAACGAATTAATAAGTTTTGGAATAATTTTAAGATCTTAAATAACGATAAATTTTGATAACATGTTAACGGAAAAAGGTAAAATGAGGTCATGAGAATGAGGTTGGAGATTGGGTTTTGTTTTAAAGGAATTTGTTAAATTTCTGGTTCAGGGATCACCGCTCGAGCGGTGAAGGTCCGCTTGAGCAAGCTATCGAGATCGGTTAGAAGATTCACGAGCCTTGGGGAACATTTGGAAAAAAATAAATAGAATATATATATATATATATATATATATATATATTCTATTTAGTCACGTGTGTGTGTTAGTCACGTGAGAAACCTAAACCATTCTTCATCTCTTCTCTCTCTCTTCTTTTCCTCTCCATGAGGGAGAATCTTCTCCACCTCAAGAAACCCTAACCTTCCATTCTCAAATCTTGAAGATCAAGGCTTAATCAAGGGTGAGCAAGGTGAAGATCAAGCCTTGGAGCAAGGAGATTGAAGATAAAGCTTTGGGAGAAAGGAGAGCAAAGGAAAGGACTTAGAGCGGCGCGATGTAGCTGTGTGTGAAATTAGATGCGACTGAAGGTGCGAAAATAATCTCGTGTTAGGATCTTCCTCTATCGTTGGCAATGAAGATTAATAACCAGATGATGTACACGGAGCAGGACCCAGGTAGGGTTTCAACGCACAGTGAGGGTTTGTTGAAGACGTCTCACTCCTGTGTGGAGCAGCAACCTCAAGCACGGTCGCCGGCAAATCTTCGTGACTGTGCGATAGGTATTTCCAGTTCAGGGGGTTCTTCTCCCGTTCAAGAATCAAAGCCAAGGATTTTTCCTCAATCACTACCTAGTGGGGATTCATCACGGGATTAGGTAATAGAGCAGGTTAAGGTTTCCGTTGTGGAAAAATCTCATGCACCCTACGGTACATTGGATAGAGACGGTGCTGAAGCTTCTTTAAGCCCTGTTCCAATTGCAGCTCACACTTGTTTTGAAAGAGTTGCTATTGAGGCGCTGAATCGAGCACAAAGAGGTTTTAGCCCTCTCAGCTCGAGACATATAGCTGACATTGAAGCCAAATTGGGTCACTTACATGGTGACCACACAACGCAAGGTACTTCTATCCCAATCCTAGGTTTGGACATTTTTAATCATGTTCTGGTGGTGTTGCCCCTCGAGCCATGCTAGGGAACCGTGGAGGCTTCCGTGGTCGAGGTATCCATTATGGCAGAGGTCATTTAGGTAATGGCGTTGGCAAGTCCAATCTAGGTATTGAACATACGGGAGAAGGGAATATTTCTGCACGTGTGGTGCTTGACAAAAAGCCTAGCCCGCCTCAGGCAAAAAATTGGGCATCTTTGTTGACAAATCATAGTTCTTCTAGTTCTTACCTTTAGTACATTGAAGTACAGAATCTAGAGCATGAAGCTTATGTTGATATTGGCAGTGAATTTATCGATGATAAGGAGTGGGCAGCATGCCTAGTAGGTCATTTTCTAGATGTAAACATGACCTTTGCGCTGGTTAGGGCAACTGCTAAGACCCTATGGACGCAATTCGAGTTAACTGATGTTCTTGGTAATGACAAAGGGTTTTACTTCTTTAAATTTCAAAGTCGTGAGGCGATGAAAAGTGTGTTAGAAAAGGGTCCTTGGCATTTTTCGGGTAAATTCCTTATTCTTAAATGATGGAGGCGTTGTCTATGTTTATCGAAGGAGGCTATGGCTGAGATCCTAGTGTGGGTCAAACTCCATGACTTGCCTCTAGAGTTTTGGAATGCGCAGTGCTTAAGAAGAATTGCTAGTGTTTTTGGTGTACCTTTGTTCTTGGATCGGGCTACGGAATCTAGGCAACACATTTCTTATGCTCGAGTATGTGTCGAGATCGATGCGGCTACTCCTTTGAAGCATGAGATCATTATTAGATGTGCAGGTGAATCAATGACTATTTGTGTGGAATTTCAAGGTCTTTCTGGCATATATTCAACTTGTCATGTTTTCGGTCACAAAACTAGTAAGTGTAAACTTACTGTGCAGATTCCATCCTATGATCAACATGAGGATAATAAGGTAGATGTTGTTAAGAATGAAGTCCATGGAGGGAGGTTTCAAGTTGGGGATGGTAGTAGTGTTACTCATGATACTATTGTTATTGGAAACTCTAGCCCTCCAGTCCTAGTGGAGAGCGTTGGAACTGAGTAAGCGTCGGCCCCGCCGGTTGATCCTTTACTAGGGGTTACGCTAACGGAAACTAGTTCAGCAGAGATGGGTGACAGAGAGCAAGTGGCAACTGTAACCCCTCGTTCAAATTTCTTCAGCGTGCTTGTGCGTAAGAAAAAAAAAGAAACAAAACTGTGAGGCTACGGATTTGTGGACCCTGATTGCCGGGAAGTATGAAGCCCCTCCTTCTTCCCCGAGAAAGAAGGTAGGGAGTAAGCACGTTAAACAGTCTAGTGGTAAGAAAAAGAAAAAACCGTCCCTTGGTCATTTAAGTTGGTAGTGCTATCTAGCGGGGTTGGTTAGTGGTGTAGTTCGGTTGGTGTTGCCCATCATTTGTATTTTGTGTCCTCCCCAGTTATGGGGTTGTTTGTGGTTTTGCTTTGTTTAATTCTCCCCCGCTCCTTAGCGGGGGTTAGGTGGTTCTTGTTGCTTTGTTTCCTTATTTGTTTGGTTATTGTTGTATCCTCCTGGGGTATGCCCCTTGGAATCATGTACATTTTCTTTTTTTTTATGTCACATTTAATTATCAAAAAAAATAAAAGCTTTGGGAGAGCAAGGAAACCCAACATCCAAACCCTAGGAGGGAGATTTGAAGAAATCACAAACTTTTGAGCCAATCCAAGGTAGGATTAGATTATCTCACATGTCTTGTATACATTTGGGTTGATATTTTGAGTATATGAGTAAAATTGAGTCAATTGCATATTTAATTGACAAATTGGTCGGTCTATGTGTGATTTGAGTTGGATTTCATGTTTATGGGGGTTTTGAGAAATGATTCTAACCATAATCTTGAAGAATGGTTGTTGAAAAGAGATTTAGAAGACTTAAATTCATTGTTTATGGGCTGAAAACATGGATTTGAAGCATTATTGTGAGTATTTAAGAGTTTTGGAGTTCGGAACTCAAAATAGGGGCAAATTTGGGATTTTCTCAGGTGCTAGTGCGCTCGAGCGGGGCCCTGTCCACTCGAGCACTCACATGGTAAAAAGTTGGGCGCTCGAGCATCTGATGTCCGCTTAAGCGCCTGATGTCCGCTCGAGCGGACTGACCGCGTAAGGCTAATTGTTTTTGATCATATCTTCCTCATTCGGACACCAAATTGGGTCATTTTTGTACTCAAATCGAAGCCCCAAAAGTCCTCTTTCCAACAAGACTACTCTCACAAGAAAATTATTTTTGTAGAAAATGTTATGATTAAAATAGTGAGGTTATATCAAAATTTCTTAACTATTTTTCACCCGTTTTTAGCCAAATGTTTTAGAAAAAGTTATTTTCATTATTATTGGCTCTTTTTACTAAATTTCTAGTCCCTTGAGCTAACTATTTTTCACCCTTTTTACTATTGTTGGTCGGTTTTTCCTGGGCTGTGGTGTTTTTCCTCTGCTGCCGTGGGTTTTGAGGGCCTGTTCCCCTCTCTGAATGTTGCTGGGTTTTTTTTAATTTTATTTCCTGCTTTGTTTGCTGAGTTATATCCTAGGTTTTTTTTTTGGTGGTTGGCTGTTTATTGTTTCATCTAGTGGTCTATTTGGGTTGTTGTTTTATGTTGGGTGGCCTTGTTTCCTCCCCCATTATTTCTGAATTATGGGAGCGGTAACCATGTCCTTCCCTTCTTATCCTTGATAGGTTGTTTTTTGTTCTTTGGTTGTGGTTTAGCCAAAAGCAACATTGCTTTTGGTTTTGTTTCTGGGGGTGTTGCAATGCCTGGGGTATGCCCCTTGTATTTATGTATTTTTTCTTTCTTTTATGTTACATTTAATTACCAAAAATAAAAATTAAGTTGGGATGCATCCATTGGACTTGTTGGTTGGGTTTTCTTTTACAATATATATATATATATATATATTGAGTAATTAAATGTAATATAAAAAAAATTGTACAAGATTCTAAGGGGCATACCCTAGGGAGATACAAACTTACCAAACAAAACAAAGGAAACTAATCAACATGAACCCCATGGCCCCCACTAGGAAGCAGGGAAGATAATCCAACAAGGCAAAAACCACAAACAAGCCTCACAAAAGGAAAGGGCACAAGAGAACTACCAGCCTACAGAGCCAAGAAATCAATTTTTCTTTTTCTTACTGCTAGACTACTTATCCTGCTTACTTCTTGCCTTCTGACTAGAGGGAGAAAGAGAGGCTTCATGCTCCCCGTCAACCGGGGACCACAAAATCGTAGCCTCACTATTATCCTCCTCCAAAAGACGGAAAGAGTTAGAGATAGCTACATGTGCCCCTAGCTCCCTTTCACCCACATCGGTTGACGATGTTAAAACCACAAAAGGAGCATCATCTTGAGGACCCTCAGCCACAAAAATTGGCGGGTCCGACGCTAGCTTAGTTCGAACTCTCTCCACTGGGTCCAGAGGGTTAGAGTTCCCAATAACAAAAGTATCATGTATAACACTTCTACTATTCCCAACTTGAAACCTATCTCCCTGGACTTTGTGCTTATCAACATCTGCCTTATGATCCTTAGATTGATCATAGGATGGAATCGGCATAGTAAGTTTACACTTACTAGTTTCATGACAAAAAATGTGACAATTCGAACATATACCCGGAAGACCTTTGAATTCCACCCGCGTAGTAACAAATTCACTTGCACATCTAATAATGATCTCATGTTTCAAAGGAGTAGCCGCATCGATCTCGACACAAACTCAAGCATAAGAAATGCGTTGCTTAGATTCTGTAGCCCGATCTAAGAACAAAGGCACACCCAAAACACTAGTAATTTTGTTTAAGCACTGTGCATTCCAAAACTCTAGTGGCAAGTTATTGAGTTTGACCCACACCGGGATCTTAGCTATGGCCTCCTTAGATAAACATAGACAGCGTTTCCATCGTTTAAGAATAAGGAGTTTACCCGAGAAATGCCAAGGACACTTTTCTAACACACTTTCCATAGCCTCACTACTCTGAAATTAAAAAAAAAATTTAAAAAGTAAAAACCTTTATCATTACCAAAGACATGAGTTAACCCGAATTGAGTCCATAAGGTCTTGGCTGTTGCCCTCACCAACGCAAAGGCCAGGTTTACATCCAGAAAATAACCCATAAGGCATGCTCCCCACTCCTTATCATCAATAAATTCACTATCAATATCAACATAAGCTTCATGCTCTGGTTTCCTTACTTCAATGTACTCAAGCTTGGAGCTAGAAGAACTACGATTTGTTAACAATGATGCCCAATTTTTAGCCTGAGGCGGGCTAGGCTTTTTGTTGAGCACAGCACGAGCAGAATGATGCCCTGCTCCCGCATGTTCAAAACCAACTCCACTACCCAAACGACCTCTGCCATATTGGGTGCCTCGGCCACAGAAGCCTCCACGATTCCCTAATATGGTAGGAGGTGCAGCAACACTAGAATCAAAAAAATCCAAACTAGGGTGTGGAGCAGAATCACCTTGCGTTGTGTGATCGCCATGGAAATGACCCAATTTTGCTTCAATGTCAGCTATACGTCCCAAGCTGAGAGGGCTAAAACCTCTCTGTGCTCGATTTAGCGCTTCAATAGCAACTCTTTTAAAATAGGTATTGGCAGCAATTGGAACAGGGCTTAATGAAGCTTTAGCACTGTCGCCATCCAAAGTACCGTCAGGTGCCTGAGACTGTGCCACAGTGGAAACCCTAACCTGCTTTGTTACTTGGTCCAATGATAAAACCACACTTGGTGGGGATTGAGGAGCAATCCTAGATTGTGATTCTTGATCGGAAGAGGAACCCCCTGAATTGGAGATACCTATCGCACCGTCGCGAAGATTTGCCAACAACCGTGCTCGAGGTCGCTGCTCCACACAGGAGAGAGATGTCTTTGACGGACCCTCACTGGGTGTTGAAACCTTACCTGGATCCTGCTCCGTGTACTTGTTAATCTTCATCGACAACGTATGAGGATGACCCTTGCACGAAAGATGTTTTTGCACTGTTAGTCGCACCATATTTCGCACACAGCTGAGTTAGCGATGTGTTACCTAGAACTACATATATATATATATATATATATATATATATATACACATGATGGGTGTATACCTTTTAACATGATGTGTTCTTCTTGGTATCAACCTTGTGTTATGGGTACTTGGTAACATTGTGATCTATGAGAAACTGTATAATGAAGGTTGTGAAGCATGTGGTTTGGAAATTCACTAGAAAATTTGGGTTTGGACTCCCGGGTTGTGAAAATAAATTTAATTAGCTAATAATAAACCGTACGGATTGAAGTGGATTAAGTTGGGTTAGCGGCTCCACGGTAAAAGACCAAAAACTTGCGTAAGATGTGGACCGCATGCCCACAGGTTAGCGCCCGAAATGTGGTGTTGTGTCGTGGTGAATTATAGAGCTATCTATTACCTAATGGCTTCGCGTAGTCTATTGGGAATTAATAGGGAGGAGTTTCTATAAGCTGCACTCAACACTGGTTCATTAGAAGTGACACGATTTTGTGAAAATCGGGAAATAAAATGAATAACTTATGGATGGAAAACAAATGGATAAATGGAGACTAACTTGTGTGCGTGGGCGTGTGTTAAAAGCAATGATTTGGTAAAACGCGCATCTTTATTTTGGTTACACCCATCACACCTCACAAATCATGCATTATATATGAGTTAATCTTTATCCTATGAGCTTCGGCTCATGTATATATATGTCAAACAAATTTAAGGTTCTGAAGAGCCGGGTGACACCAAAGTTATGGATGCTTTTGAAAAGAGCAAAGAGTGGGAACCATGATTTCTTTGCTTTTTTTTTGGGTAATTGATTTCTTTGTTTTTGTTGTACATAAACTAATGGAAATGATGTAATGAAAGTGATAGTTAATGTTAAATGTATGTTATCTCAAACTTTTGTGATAAACTTGGGAATGTAATTTTGAAGCTTGGATTGTTTCATTAAATCATTTGAATGTTATATACAATATTTTCTTATATCTTGGAGTATTACCTATGGATATAGTTTATGTATGATATGTTTTGGGGTTAGCTCACGGACTTGGATTTGGGTTATGACAAAATTACTTGTCTATTTAGTACACCATTCTGTTGTCATGTACAGTTACGCTTCCTTTATATTACAAATTTTATATTGATGATATTAATGATTAATTATTGATGTTATTTTTAATGTTGTTATATGTTTTTTATATATGGATTTAAATAATAGTAGTAATGTTTGAATTATTTTCAGGTGATGCCGATAAATTGATATTTTGAAGAGTACTCTATTCAATGTGTCGATCACAAATTGATATAGTAGAACTATATTCAGTGCATTGATGACTCTATCTGTCAGTTTTTGCTTGGTATTTTAAGAAATATATAATGTTTTGTTGAAGGAATACTGTATTATTTTAAATTTATAGTATAAGTTTATATTTGTATTGAATAGATTAATATTTTTTGTTTGCATTGAATTGATGAATATTTTTATATTTGGCAATATAGTGAATGAAATGTCTTTTTTTATTTTTTGATGTATTTAAATTCAATGTATTTTTTAATATTTAAACTCATATTACAGGTTCTTAATAATAGTTATTTGACAAAATCTTAAAATAGATATTTTGCCACTACTATATTAGTCGTTGCAAAAAATATCAAAAAATATCATGTATTATGATGAGACGTTTGCCAACATTATAAACAAGTTATTTTTTAAAAGAAAAATGAGATTTTATGGCGATATTTTGTGCTGTTGCTAATATCCATTGCAAAGAATTATAATGTTTTTGCGACGACATTTCTTGGTACAAAAAATGTGCCACCCAAAAAAATTATTAGAATCTTATTTGCGATGGCAATAATATAGTCGCTAAATATTTTTTGTGATGGGGAATTTATAGTTGCATAAAAGCTATTACGACAGCCGTGACTATAGCTAAAAGTTTTTTCAACACTGCATTTCAGTCGGTAACTATTTTTTTAGTGACGGTTCACATAGTCGCTATAGGTCTAATTATTTGCGAATTCAATTATGCCGTCATAATAACACTTTCAGTGGTGTTTTTTAAGACTAGCATGTAATCGTCGCAAATAAATATATTTACCATTGCAAATTTATTGCATTAGTATTTTCCCGTCGCCAATACATTTTGTGACCCCATTATTTGTGACCCATTAAATGCTGTCACCATACCATCGCTAATGCCTTTTGCGACGGGAGATCGACTTGTTGTGACGGGAATAACTTGTAGGCAAAGTCACTTTTCTAGTAGTGTTCTTTCACTAGGAATATCATATTTTCTAAATAAATTTGCAATAAATGATATCCATGAACAAAATCTTTATTGAAAACTAAGTGTAGTTAAAATATAAGATTTTGCAGTAATAGAAAAATTATCATTTCAAAAATATAAATGATAAAAATATGCTTCAAGTATTGAACTACTCACCTCGACCACTTAGAAGTTATTTAAGATAAAACTTACAGGGATACCTGTGGATCAAGCGCTTACCATCTCACCAAAACCCGCAGGTAGTGGTGAAGGCGCAACTTTATTTCCTTAAAGGGTACAGTGCCAAGCGCCACACGTCAACTGTGATTCGGCCCAAACCCGGACCTCTGCCACGGCAGGATGCTGGCCCAAACCCAGGCCAACAATCCCCCACAGCACCTGCTGCACAACCCGCAAGACACAGGGCTTTCCACGATGGAAAATCGAACTTGAGACCTCGCTCTGATACCAATTGTGGATCAAGCACTTACCATCTCACTAAAACCCGCAGGTAGTGGTGAAGGCGCAACTTTATTCTTTAAAGGGTACAGCGCCAAGCGCCACAAGTCGACTGTGACTCGGCCTAAACCTGGGTCTCCGCCACGGCAGGATGCTGGCCCAAACCCAGCCCAACAATACCTACATATTCAATGCAGTTAATATTTAAAATTATCAGCAAAGTGCATTAAATTCATTATTTAATGTTACGATCTAACTGAATTCTAATGACAAAATTTGATCTATTAACTATCAAATAAATTTATAGCACAAAATTCAAGTTGCACAACACTAACAAATACAAAATACTAGTTTTAAATTTAAACTTTTCTAAACTTATTCCTGAAGCATTAATTTTAATTAATTTATTTTTTTCTTTTTGGCTTATAAAGAAACAAAATACATGTAAATTTATGAGTTCAATAATTATCTATAAATGATAAAAAATTTACTTTAAAACTATAATTTAGCAATAATGATAAATTAGAAATTTTATTTAAAATTCATTTCTAAATATCTTCACTTAAATATTTTACTTAATATACTAGTCTCATGGAAGAATATCATATACAAATTTTTAAATTTTCTAATGGTATTTCTACTGTTCATGATTGTAAATTTTAATTTCATTTTAAATGTAATTTGAATTTCATTTGAATGGTCTCAGTTTATTTAAAGGGGGGCCTTTCCCCTTGTAAAGGCAGATAGAGAATTTCCCAATTCTTTTGTTTTTGGATAACTAAAAGTATTATAAAAAGAAAAAAAGATACACGCATACAAGGGGCATACCCTAGGCCTTACAATGATTACCATGAAACAAAGCCAGAAGCAAACAAAAATAGGCTTTAGGCTTACCCATAACTAGAAAACAACCAAAAGGACCTAAAACAAACAAGCAAGAAGGCAAGAGAAAGATGCCCCGGCCATAACATGAGAAATGGGCGAGGAATCAGCGCCACAAAGCAATACAAAATCAATCTTAAAATAAACCTATATATAGGCAACCACAGAAGAGGCAGCCCTATTACACTTCTCATCCGACCCCAAATAAACCCAACAGAGCATCAAAAGCTGCCCCACTAGAATAGAGCCAAACAACCTGCTTTCTAACTAGATTAGGAATCATGTAAAACCAACCAAAACCCAGCAGTAGTGATCTAAATTAAGCATAAAGAGAGGGACCCGCAGCAATGCAAAACAGCCGTGGCACCATATTAACGAAAAGGAATAACAGCCCCTGTAACTTAGCCAAAACCAAGCCAACAGACGAGCCAAAAAAGAACCTGATGATATATATACGGACAAACCGCAGCAATTCAAAATAAACAACTCATCTAGGATGCCTAAACCAAAACCCTGGATAGTAATGGAATAGAAGACCAATCGAGAGAGGACATCAAGGCCACAACGAAATATGTACGAAGAGCACCAATCGAGAGCATGGGAAAACAGTACTACCGCAGCAAATTATAACCGCAACAAATAGCAAACAAACTGCAACACCAAAGAGCAGAATAGCCAGCACCAAGATGTAGCGACAGGCCGCAACCAAGCCGTAGTAACAATCAGTAAACAGCAGTAACCGCAGCAGCAAACCGCAGCAAGAACACGTGCCCCTTTTCAGTTACATTCAAAACCGCAGCTAAGAGCACTATCCACCCACCAAATACTAATCAGTACCAAGGCTGGCCAAAGGAACTAGCTGCCACAGGCCCACAGGTAAAGAACATAACTAAAGCAATACAAAGCCCATTACGCACACATCCACACACACACACACATCCCTTACATAAGCCGTAATGGGAAGGCAGTACACTAACAAAATTAATCCAGCAAAATATAGCTAGGTACACAGATAGAACTAACTAACAAGATAAAGTGGACATACGCAGATAAACAAAAATATAAAGGCTATGAACACCCCTCATAGCTAGGTACCCTATTTGAACATGGAAATCAAAACCCTATAAACAAGGAAAACAAACCCATATGAATATGGAGTCATCAAACCGAGAGAGAAGCAGCCTATATATGTCCATAGACTGTAGCCAACCAAAGAACCATCACATGCGAGGTTTCTTCTTGCGGGGGTAAGCCATCACACGAGACCTGGCCACATAGAGATAATAGTCAAAACAACCTCACATACCTCCACTCAAAGTGTATCACTCAACGATCCAAAGAAAAGGAAGGAGCAAATCTAACTCCAGCTCCCCAAATGGAGCCACTACATAGAGAGCAAACACAATTTATATAGGTTAGGGACTCTCATCACTCACTCACTATAGTGTATTGCTATCTCTCAAAACAAAGGAAAACAAGTCTCATAGCTCCTTGATTTTCCACGCATATCTGCATAAGACAAAAATTTGCAGGAAATAGAGTTAGCATAAATCACTCTATAGCTCACTCATATCAGTGTATCCCTCAACACTCCAAAAAGTAATCCCAAAACTCACACGTAAAGCTGGTCTTCTGCTACAAAAGTAAAGAAAGCAATTCATCAATTAGTACAAAAAATGTCAGGATCCATCCCTCAATCCTCTAGGATAGCCCTATTGGTCGTCGAGTCAATAACTCGGCGTCTAGTAGAGAGCATCCCCCTAACTAGGTCACAGATCTCTTGGAACACCCCTTCACAACTCCGCTTGTGCCCCTAAAATTTACGGGAGTTACGCTCTTTCCAGATGTAGTAGACAGCAGCTGAAAAGGCCAACTTCCAAACCATACTACTCAACTCAGAGCTCCCCACTCTACGGGCAAATTGACACCACCAATCCGACCAGGAAGTTTTAGACCAATCAATCTTACACTTAATTAGCACCCACGCCCACACCTGAGTAGAGAAAACACAGTTGAAAAAAAGGTGGTCGTGAGACTCCTTAATACTGAGGCAGAGACTACAGCTGTAGTCACATTCTAAGAAGAAGAGCCGAAGCCTATCCCCAGTGGATAACCGACCGCAAAGGATAAAGCTAACCCTAGGAATGTGGTGCTTAAACCAAACAAGGCTTTGCCATATAAGACGAGGCTTGTGGTCACGGATCGCTTCATGCAGAGAGACAATGGAGAACTTTCCATCATTAAGTAACCACATAATACTATCCTTCTTAGAGGAATCAGACAGAAATTGAACCTCCCAAGCCATCTCAATTAAGTCCATAGAGACCACCAGAGGCCACTTCCAAGTACTACCATCAACAATGCTACAAACCTTCGCCAGACAATCAAAGTCGGAATCATAAATGATGCGCGGGCCCTTCTCTACGAGGATGGAACCCCAGGGGTGCCAAGGGTCGTGCCATAAGAAAGTGTCCTGCCCATCACCCACAACATATTTGACATAAGGCTTAATAAGAGAACAGAGTTGGAGCAGTTTCCTCCAACACCATGAGGCCGATTGAGGGAACTTAACTGACCAAAAAGATTTCCCCCTTAGGATATTAGACTTAATCCACATACACCAAAGGGAAATATCCCCCTTAGTGAGCAAGAACCAGATATGCTTAGCTACGGCTGATTTATTCCACATAACAAGAGATTTGATAGATTTGATGACAAGGCCACCCTCCTTCCGAGGAACACAAACCTCCTCCCATGAGACCTTAGCCCCAGAGGATTTCATTTTCGGACCACTCCATAAAAAGGACCTAAGCAGGCTTTCCACCTCCTTGAAGACCTTTTTTGTGAGGATGAACAACGAAGACCAGTAGACTTGCATGGAGAACAAAATAGAGCCAATCAATTGTAGCCTACAGGCGTAGGACAGGAACTTACTAGTCCACACTTGGATTCGCTGAGCAATTCTATCAATAAGAGGCTTACAATCCTTATAGGGAAGTTTGGTAGTGATCAACGAAACACCAAGATAGTGCACAAGGAGCAAACGTTCGCGAAAGCCTAGGACGTCTAAGATTTCCTTCTTTAACTCATCATTCACACCTGAAAAGAAAACATCACTTTTCGCGGGGCTAGGGGACAGGCCAGCCATTTTCTTGAAATCATCCAGAGCATGTCTAACAACCTGAACCGACTGGATATCAGCACGAGTAAACACCGTAAGGTCATCAGCAAAGCATAAATGAACAATTTTTCCTTACCACATCGCCAATGGTAATTGAAAGGCATCTCGGAGGTGAGAAATTCTCTTTGTATTTTCATCCAACTCATCTCTGATATGTATTTCCTTCAACCTTCTACCATCTTATTGTAAGTATTTGCATTATAATAAAATTTCAATTTCAATCAATATTTTATGTTTATTTTACATGTGTGTGTGTATTAATGGTATCAGAGCCATGTGTAACGCTCCAATTTTTAAACAATAAAAATCCAAGCGAATAATTAGATAAAAACTCTGTTTATGGAGCTCCCTAACCAAAGCAGTTTGTAAAACAATTCTTTAGCGGTAAAAGGAAGCAAGATGCCAAAACTTCTTGTAAAAGATGAGACTAACAATAAGTATTATACTTACAAAAGATTTCCAAAATATACCATTTCGTACCCTAAGGGATGCCCAAAGGTACTTAACAAGAACTACTTTTAAAATAAAGTTTCAAAAATGTGCCACCCAACGGAGTCTGCTCGAGCGGACTCCCCACTTGTGAAACCTAGTTCTGTTTCTTTTTTTGTGATATATACATGTTCGACATTTTTGCTTTAACATGTTTATATGTGTTTTGATGCATGATTGGATTTAAATATGTATGCGGAGTTAGTTCCGGGGTTGTTGGGAGTTGAGGTGCGAATTTTAAAATTTAAAAAAAAAAATATTTTGGAGGCCTATAAATATCTAGATGCCGTTTGGTAACGTTTATGTTTTCTGTTTTCTGTTTTTATTTTTAATTTTTTCGTAAATTGTAAACGAAAATATGTTTGGTAATTATTTTTGTTTTCAAAAAACTGTAAACAGTTTTCAAAATTTACAAAATTTTAAGAAACAGAAAAAATGTGTTTTTACTTGTTTTGTAAACAAATTTTGATTTGATTCATTCGTAACCTCCAACTACCACTTTTCAAACATTTATGTTACCAAACATGTTTTTATTTTTATTTTTTTATAAATATAAACAAAAACATATTTTTTGTTTTTCGTAAACAAAGAATAGAAAATTATAAACGTTACCAAACGGGCTCAAGTATTAGATATTTTCAAAAGATATTTTCGAAACTTCTCAACTAAGTTTTCTTTTTTTTTTCTCTACCTTCTCTCTAACTTCTCTGGGGCATGGGGCTCAATTTTTGACGATCCAACTGCCGATCGTTGTTATTGGCACGGTGGTCTACGCATTCATCCGGACGGAATTTTATTCTGACAAAGTTCGATTTTGCACGTGGATCGAGACGTCAAGTTTTTAACTCACCGAGGTAGGATCCTAGACTCTATTATCTTAAAGGGATACTACGTGTAATCGTGTAAAGTTTTACCATCTTATAATGCATGAAAAAGCTATTTATGTTTCGATAAATCAGGTTTTTAGTTTTAAACCTTTTTTCGTCGTTTCGGTTGGATAGAATCGTATTTCGAAAGTTTCTTTTGAGGTTTTGGGGTTAGGCTTAGGCTGTGTATGTCTGAGGGTGTTGAATGGGAGTTTCGAGACTTCGATTCGAGGCTTGGAGGCTGAAATCGTAGCTCAAAAATAGTTTATGGGCAATGTCAGTCGACTGAACCTGAGAGGTCAGTCGACTGAAATAGTTTTGTTTTGGTTTTCTTGGTTTTCAGCATGTTTTCAGTCAACTGGGTGAGTGGGGTCAGTCGGCTGAGGGTCTAGGCAGTTTGAGAATTTTTTGATGTTTTTGAGATTGGCTTTCCTCGAGTGGTTTTAATCGATAGAATTGTGCGGTCTCGCGTTTCGGATGCATTGATATTCGTACTTCTCAAAAGGGGGATTTTGAAAACGGAGGTTTGTGAAAAACTTGAAAATGTGTTTTCTTTTGGAGGTTTGGAGCTAACCCTTGGGGGTTGAGTCTCAGCTTTTAAAACGTTTGACGGAAGTATGGTTTTTTTTTTGGGTAATTAGATGGGAGTATGGTTTTACATGCTAGTAGATCTCAATGATGATGGATTTTGGATCTTTTTATATATGTTGATGTATAACTGTAAAACTGTTTTATGATTTTTCATAGTTGAGCTACGTATTATTTTTGAATGATTCATAGATGTACCGTTGCAATGTTTGTGTTTGGGTGCTTCATCCCTTGATTGTGGTAATTCGTAAAGAGCATTGGGTGCTTCTTCGCTCGGTCATGGAAATCTGTAAAGAGCTAGTTGCACCCATGTGGCTGCGTTGTTGTAACTTTGTATAGAGCTTGTCATTACCTAGCAGGCCTTAAGTGGTTCAGGAATAGGTTATGGGCAGGAGTCTATAGTTGTTACTTTGTCTTGAGTTGACGGAGTCGGTACATAGGGTTCATTGTATCTTATTCTCCTCGGTTGTGTGATCCGAGTGGAGAACATTGTTTTATTACTATTTTTCTTTAATTGTGGCAGGTTATTTACACGATTTGCAATGCATGATTTTAAGATGGAAAACCCTTTTTAGACTCATGTGATTGAGTCAGTTCATGTTATATGATTGCATATCAGGCTTTATAGCTTCATTGCCTATTCCTATTGGGCTTCGGCTCACGGTATGAGATTTTGTGCAAACCTTTTACAGGTATAGATGAGCATGTGGAGTTGACCTAGATGCCCGGGGTGGCGGAAGAATTGCTGTAGTTTTCTTTGTTTTTGAGACATGTAGTCTTAGATCCAATGCCTGTTTCTAAAGGCGAGTTTTGTACGCCATGAGGCGATATATTTTATGCATGTATGGAACTGTATGTTTAATGTTTATGAGAGATAAATCTTGGGTACTCTTTTATCCAAATGCTGTATTTTTTGGTTGATGGTTTAGCAACTGAAAATCTTATTTTCGTAAATGATGTTTTGGTGGGCTTTCACGTGACCCTGGAGTTTGGAGCATGACAACTTGGTATTAGAGCTCTGGGTTTGAATACCTAAGAGCCATGGGAAAGAGGGTACATCACCTTATGAGGATGTGTGTGTGCTTGTTTGCATGTGCTTAAGTGTTTTTACCCTACGCATGATAGCCTATTCAGTATGATAGTTGTGTATACGTGGGTATGGAGGTTGGACCTTCGGATTGATTAGTCTTGCCTCTGGGCATTTGGGTTAACAAACTAGGAAGCCAAGTTAGAAAGGCATTTGGCCGACGTGTTTTCTAGCAAAGAATCTAAGTAGATTATCCAAATAGACGAGTCTTTCTTGTCGGTCCTCCTCAGTATGTGAGATGTGTTGACATAATCTTAAGTGGCTATGTGTTAGCATGATTATGTGTGTTAAGTCTTTTATATTAACAATAACATGTTGTATGAAAGCTTACCCTATTTTATTGCTTTCGTATAAAGTAAAGTCTGCGCAGGGAGGACGAGGCCGTGGTCGAGGCCGTGGTTGTGGTTCTTGCCGAAGGGATGTTCCAGTCCCAGATATTGGAGATGCTAATGCACCCCAAGGACCAGTTGATGGGGTTGATCTGTTGCATGAGATGGTAGGCTCCATCTGGCAACTGGCAAAGACCGCTAGGGGAAAAGAGAGCGTACCTAAGCCAAGGGAGACGGTCGCGATGCATGAGTTTTGCCGTCTGAACCCTCCTACCTTTTCTGAGGATCCCAACCCCACAGTAGCCACTGAATGGCTAGAGTTGGTTACCAGGATCTTGGATACGTTTCAGATAGAGGAAGATGATTTGAGGGTTACATTCGCTGCTTTCCAGCTGAGAGGGAGTGCTCACACATGGTGGAAGTTTGCAAGGACTACAGTGGGAGGCACTTGGGAGGCGTTCACAAAGGTATTTTTGGAGAAATACTTTTCGACGACTTTGAGAGACCGTTACAGAGAGGACTTCCTTTTCCTAACCCAGGGGACGATGTCAGTGATTCAGTATGAGGCCGAGTTCACTAGCTTGTCCCAGTTTGCACAGGAGATTATGCCTACGGATGAATTCCAGGTTCGAATGGGGTTTGGGGCCAGCTATTCGAGATAGAGTGGGAGCATTCAGGATGCAGGTCTTCACAGAGTTGGTAAAGACAGCCATGAAAGTTGAAGATACCTTGAACGAGACCCACCGGGATAGAGAGAATAGGAGTCAGCAGGATGGGGGACGTACGCAGTCTTAGAGGCAGAGGAGGAAGCTCCACAGTTCATTTTATTCGAGTTCCTATCCAGTAGGGTCGTATCAATTGCAGTTTTCTACACCTGCACCTTCAGTAGCCTCTACAGGAAAGCCAGAGCAGAGGGAGGTAATTTGTTATCGATGCCGACAGCCATGGCATCGACAGTTTAAGGCCGCAGTGGACAGGCCAGAGCATATGTTCTTGTTGACCCCAATTCTTTCAGAGCACCGGTTGTGCCCGATGCTGCAACTACCACATCCATGATAAGAGGTACTCTTCTAGTATATAGATCATAGGCCAGTGTTCTTATCGACACGGGAGGATCGCATTCATTTATCTCATCTTCTCTTGCATCTATATTGGGATTAGAGACAGACTTGTTGGGTAGTGTGTTGAGCGTAGTGACCCTAGTTAGTGGGAGTGTGATGCTGAGTCACGTTCGTAGATCCTGTGTGTTGGAGGTCGTCGGTCATTGTTTAGAGTTTGATTTTATCATTCTAGACATGACCACGTTTGATGTCATCCTAGGGATGGACTGGCTAACCACCTATCGTGCCTTTATCGATTGTGATCGACGGAGGGTATCGATTTATACACCGGTAGGTGATTGCTTCCGTTTCCTAGGTGATAGGGATGAGGGTTCGGTGTCTATGCCTAGTGTTGCTCGGAGTCGAGGGAATCTGAGTTTTCTCTTTTAAGCTCTCATGTTGGATGAGACGGTTGGGGTCCGAGGAGAGTTACCCCCTATGGTTTGTGACTATCCAGACATCTTTTCTGACGATCTGTTTGAGTTGCCACCGAGTTGCGAGGTACAGTTTTCTATTGATCTGGTCGAGGACTGCTCCCATATCTATGCCGTCTTATCGCTTTGCACCAGCTGAATTGTGAGAACTCAAGGTACAGCTTCAGGAGTTACTTGATAGGGGGTTTGTACGCCCGAGTACTTCACCGTGAGGAGCTCTTGCTCTTTTTGCTAAGAAGAAGGATGGATCCTTGCGATTGTGTATTGACTACCAAAAGCTGAACCAGGTAATGGTGAAGAACAAGTATTCGATGCCGAGGATTGATGATTTGTTTGACCAGTTGAAGGGATCGAGCTGTTTCTCGAAGATTGTCGTGAGATCAGGATACCACCAGCTGAGGATTATGGACGAGGACATAGCGAAGACCGCCTTTCGGACTCGTTATGGTCACTGCGAGTTTTTGGTCATGCCGTTTGGTCTGACGAACGCTCCTGCTATGTTTATGAGTTTGATGAATATGATTTTTCATCCATATCTTGATAGTTTTTGTGGTGGTGTTCATGGATGATATTCTTATCTATTCACCCATGAGCGAGGTGCACGATGATCAACTATGTATTGTTTTACAGACTCTAAGAGGGCATCGCTTGTATGTGAAGTTCGAGAAGTGCAAGTTTTGGATGTCCGAGGTGAGATTTCTTGGACACTTGGTGTCGACAGACAGGGTAACTGTGGATTCGTCGAAGACTGATGCAGTGATGGGTTGGGAGCGACCAAAGAATGTCTTTGAGATCTGTAGTTTTCTGGGTTTGGCAGGCTATTATCGACAGTTCGTGAAGGATTTTGCTAGACTTACTGCTCCGATGACGCGTCTGATGCGGAAGGGGAGTTGTGTTTATTTGGAATGAGGGTTGTGGGTAGGCATTCCAGGAATTGAAGATGAGATTGACTAGTGCACCAGTGTTGATCATTCTAGAGAGAGGTTTGGGATATACAGTGTATTGCGATGCGTCGCACGATAGTTTGGGTTGTGTTTTGATGTAGGGAGGTAAGGTCGTTGCCTATGGTTTCTTGTGTTTTGATGCAGGGAGGTAAGGTCGTTGCCTATGGTTTCTGACAGTTGAACATACATAAAAAGAACTATCCTACACATGACTTGGAGTTGGAAACCGTGGTCTTTGCCTTGAAGACATGGTGTCACTATCTTTATGGTGTTCACTTTGAGATTTTCTCCGATCACAAGAGTTTAAAATACTTGTTTTCGCAGAAAGACTTAAACTTGCGCCAACGGCGATGGATGGAGTTGTTGGAAGATTATGATTTTGACTTGTAGTACCATTTAGGGAAGGCCAATGTGGTGGCTGACGCTCTCAGTAGTAGATCCCATGGGTCGTTAGCTTCTATGGCTATACGCGAATGGGACATGCTTAGAGAGATAGGAGAGTTTGATCTGTGTCTCGGGGAGACAACGAGGGGTGCCACTTTATTTACGATAATTTCACGACCTGCGTTCATCGCACGTGTGCTAGAGGTTCAGTAGACGGATCAGGAAGCTCAGATGATACGAGATCAGGTGACTAGTGGAGAGGATACAGCGGGATGGATTGTGAGTACAGATCAGGGTTTGAGATTAGCTGGGTGGTTGATTGTACCCGAGGCATACCGTGCAGATATACTCAACGAGTGCCATCACTCTCGCCTTACAGTGCATCCAGGAGGCACGAAGATATATCATGATCTACGCCATCAGTTCTGATGGACAGGAATGAAGAGAGATGTACTTCTGTTTGTTTCTCGGTGCCTCACCTGTCAGCAAGTAAAGGCAAAACACCAGAGATCGGCAGGATTGTTACAACCGTTGCCTATAGGTTAATGGAAGTGGGAGAACGTTATGATGGATTTTGTATCAGGACTTCCTCGATCACCGAAGGTACACGATGCTATATGGGTTGTGGTTGATAGGTTGACGAAGTCTACACACTTTCTCCCCAGTCGTGTGAAGGATTCGATAGACAGACTGAGTAAATTGTATGTCAGAGAGATTTTGTATCAGGACTTCTTAATACTCGTCCCCAAAGCCACCTGCGCTTTACATCGTGGTTTTGGCAGAGTCTTCAGGAGGCTTTGGAGACGAGTTTGATGTTTAGTACAGCTTTTCACCCCCAGACGGATGGTCAGTCTAAGAGGACCATACAGATTCTGGAGGATATGTTGAGGGATTGTGTACTCAATTTTTGAGGGTCTTAGGAAGATCATCTACCATTGGCAGAGTTTGCATACAACAACAGTTATAAGTCCAATATTGGGATGGCACCATATGAGACTTTGTATGGTAGGCCGTGTAGGTCACCAGTGTGTTGGACAGATGTGGGAGAGGCCACAGTCTTGGGACCTGACTTGGTTCGGGAGACGATTAAGAAGATTATAGTCATTTTCCAACGCCTAAAGACAGCTTAGAGTCGCCAGAAGAGTTATTCTAATCGGAAGAGGAGACCTTTAGATTTTACAGTTGGGGATCACATATTTCTGAAGGTTTCGCCATGCAGAGGTTTGATGAGGTTTGGCCGTAGTGGTAAGCTATCGCTGCGCTTTATTGGACCCTTTGAGATCTTGGAAAGGATTGATGAGGTTGCATACCATCTAGCTTTGCCACCTCAGTTGGAGTCTTGCATAATGTATTCCACGTTTCTAAGCTTCGGAGGTATGAGCCTGATCCTTCACATGTTCTGGATTGGACCGAGTTGCGGGTTGATGAGGATGTCACCTATGAGGAGCGTCCAGTGAAGATTCTAGACACGAAGGAGAAAGTGTTGAGAGAGAGAGCAATTGCTTATGTCAAGGTCCTATGCCTTCCTCACAGGGTTGAAAAAGCGACGTGGGAGCTTAAGTCTAGAGTTCGTGCTAGATACCCTGAGTTATTTACCTCGTGACCTTGTAGTGAATTTGAAGGTCGAAATTTCTTAAAGGGGGGAGAGTTGTGAGACCCGGTTCTGTTTCTTTTTTTGTGATATACACATGTTCGACATTTTTGTTTTAACATGTTTATATGTGTTTTGATGCATGATCGGGTTTAAATATGCATGCGGGGTTTGATTCCCGGGATTGTTGGGAGTTGCGGTGCGAATTTTAAAAATTCAAAAAAAAATATTTTGGAAGCTCATAAATATCTGGCCGTAGATATTTTCAAAACTTCTCAACTAAGTTTTCTCTTTTTTCTCTCTACCTTCTCTCTAACTTCTCGGGGGCCCGGGGCTCGATTTTCGACAATCCAACTGTCGATCCTTGTTATTAGCACGATGGTCTACGCATTCATCGAGACAGAATTTTATTTCGATGAAGTTTGGTTTTCCACGTGGATCGATACGTTGAGTTTTTAACTCACCGAGGTAGGATCCTAGACTCTATTATCTTAAAGGGATACTACGTATAATCGTGTATGGTGTTAACGTCTTATAATGCATGAAAAAGTGAATTACGTTTCGATAAATCGGGTTTTTAGTTTAAAACTATTTTTCATTGTTTTAGTTGGATGGAATCTTATTTCGAGAGTTTCTTTCAAGGTTTTGGGATTAGGCTCAGGCGTGTGTATGTCCGAAGGTGTTGAATGGGAGTTTCAAAGTTTCGATTCAAGGTTTGGAGGCTGAAATCGTAGCTTAAAAATAGTTTCTGGGCAAGGTCAGTTTACTAGATCTTAAAGATCAGTGCACATTCACATACACCAAGACATAACACTGCACATTCACATACACCAAGGCCTCACCTCACAAGGTTGCGCTACACTAATCTGACTCCCAACAGGTGAACAACAGCCACATTACAGCCTCGAGCTCACTGCTTAGGTAATCCCATAAAGAAAACGTAAGGCACTTAATCAAAGAAGGCCAAATTTGACACTTCTCACCCAGAGTTGCCCATAACTTCCATGGTTATTCAATCATCATCCATACTTCTACGGTCTGTGTATAAAAATAGCTATATACATTTTGGATCCACGATTTTTCCTAGCATTCTTAGGTTACTAAAACTATGAAGGTATATTGTTCAACTTTACTACTCCACATTTCATTCCCAAGGGCAAAACAACTTAGCCACCTCTACACTGCAATTCAAATATAAACAACCTCGATTCCTTCAAGAAACATTACCCTCATGATACACCATCTAAACAATTGGGTCAACCACACAATTAACACCTATCACAGTTTCTCAAATTCTATGCACTTAGCACCGACAAGGGGGATATTAAAGCGGCCACGTTGCCTCGTAAAAGATCTGATACCACCACTCACACCGTAGCTTTATTCAGGCGCACATCCCTATACTCACCAAACACAGTTCCTGAACACGATCTACTAACCTTATAGACAATAATCAAGGCCACAAGCCTTTACTCCAGTGGAAATCTCAATGGACTTATACTCGTTCCACACTAGAACCATAACCAAAACCAACACACATTGCAACGCACCTCACTGTTAACCCACCGAACACACCTATGAGCTTACGCACTCGTAACTCAACTATTGAATTGCAACAAGGAACATGGCTTACCATCCCACTAAAGAAAGGACATAAGAGGTATTAAATAGGCTTTCCAAGCCACAAGGCATCTCTATGACTACCAACAACACACCGCAGGGCAATGGGTACCCCCAGACTCATTTATGTCTAAACAATTTGAAATATGTTAGGCTGATGATTATTGCGGTCCCATCCGCTATGTTCCCGTCCATACCCCATTCCCGAGTACACGGCTCAAGACATAATATGACTCATGACATACATTTTCCTTAACATGCCCAAAACCACATACACAAGCATTTTAACAGGGAGGTATTATCACCATCCCATAACCTAATCATAACAGATGGTCCCCGAGGGGTCTCAAACGCTCTGTTGTACCTAACCATAAGGTCACTAGTAATATAACTTATCTCCCGATAGTATTAATTTACAAGAAAAGTCCTCAACAACGACCAACTAATTATCCATGCCTCAACAGCACTGGGACAAACCACGATAATACAAAAGTACAACAGGTAACCAAGGCCAATACCAATTCACGTGGTTATCACCACTTACAAACAAGTTCTACTATGCACAAAGTGATCAACACTCAACTCATGAGTTTTACCCCCGTCGCAATCAACGAAAATTGAGTCGCACGTCCATAACTCATACCACGACCTCGACCTCGCCCTAGCCCTAACCCTAACCCTATAGGCATAACTTCTATTCAAAGGGCATAATAAAACTCATCCAGGTAAGGTTTGACTTAACGTTCTAAAGCCTAATAAACATATTAATCGTTGTCAGGCAATATCACATCAACATGTATCTATATAAGGAGAACCCTTAGGAATGACACACCAATCCGAGTAACTTGTTTTGATTTCTTGTCAGAATGGACGTCAGCCAAATGTCTTTCTAACTTATATCCCAAACGAGTTGATCGAACGCCCGAGGGTAAGGCACATCATCCCAAAGATCCAACCTCTATACCCAAGTATCACATAGCATGCAAACATCAAGTCATTGAGGAGATATTTCCTACAATCACACCAATACATGAATATCACACGTCGATGCAAACTCTCACGCAATGGATCAACCATTCTCACGGTTCCTAGGTATTTGAACCTAAAACTCTGATACCAATCTGTAACGCCCTGATTTCCAAACAATTAAAATCCAAGCGAATGATAAGATAAAAACCCTGTTTATGGACCTCCCAAATCGAATGTCACGCCCCGAACTTGAGGCATGTGAACTCCACGTATCAACCCCAAATTATTAGCCAAAGGACGGGAAACCTCCTTATAATTCAATTCATCAACCTCCTTTAAAGAAAATTGCTTGAGCTTAGCTTATTCTAAAAATTTTATCATTTCCCAAGCTTAAAAATGTTCAAGTGTAAAAATTCAAAATTTCGACAGTCTCCGTTGTGTTTCGGACTATCCCAAATTTTTTGAAAACCTGTTAAACTCAAACAACAGTTTATGCACAGGCTCACCCTGGATTTTAACTCACAATCACAGGTAAACTCTACTTAATAACTAGCAATTTCCATAATGATTAAATTTATCCAATAATCTTCTCTACCACTTCTAAACATAAAATTCATTCAGTTTCATGTACATCATTCAATTTCTATACAACAAACAACTTTAAATTATACATATTTCAATCTCAAGAAGATCTTCTTTTCACATATCAAAAAAAAAAATTGTACAAAACTACCTTAAAATATAAATCTCCTTGTTCTTTCAAAATTCTTTCAAAATTGCAGAATATTTCTATGCCTTTTCTTGATCACGAGAATCTGTAAAAGATATAGTTCAATGTACGTGAGCCAAAGCTCCTAGGATAAAGACTAATAAAGATGTATTGCATGATTTGTGAGGTGTGGATGAGCAGGATATTATGTGACCACTTCCAATTATTTTCTTTACTCATTTCATGATTCACATACACACCCATTTGATCGAAACTTTAAAGATAATATGAATTTATTTTGATTTCTTAACTTCAAATTTTCTAACTCTTCCACTTAGTTTGTCTTTTTATTTATTCCCGTCTTTTATTATCATTAATCCCACTTCTCTGTCTTATTCAACCATTAAAACTTTCATTTCTTCTCTTTTCTTTTCATTAGTTGGATTAGTTTCTCATTATCTTTCTTTCCAATTCATCAGTCCCTTATTCACATTTCCATTTCATTTCATTAATCAATACACTGAACCGACATTGGGTGCAGCTTATAGAAACCCCTCCATGTTCTCCTAACAAGCTACGTGAAGCCGTTGGGTAATAAATAGCTTTATAACTCACCACGACAATGCTCGTTTTATGGACCACTCAAGGGAACATGGCATCCAAATCCGTTTTACAGGGGCTAACCCGAGGGAACACGACACCCAACTTGCGTAAATTTTTGGTCTTTCACCGCGGAGCTAGTCAAGCTCAACTCATCGTATTCACATCGACCATCTTCGGTTCAATATTTGATTAACCATATCAATATTCATTAACAACCGGGAGTTCATCCACCCAATTCAATTTCACAATTACATAACCTCATTTCACATTTACAATTGTTACATTATTTCGTTTCCAATTCCATATCGTCAACCCAAGTCAAGTCGTATATCATTTTCTTGGTGTCATAAATTCCTTAGAATACACGGTCATGAACACAAGCTTCAAACTTATTTGTTAAATAAGTTTTAAACCGTGAATGACTTAAACTTCCATAACTATTCTATATTCCTTAAATCACATATTTAATTTCAATGTAGATCTAATTCATCAACTTCACATTAAAGAAATCAGGTTCTTTAATGACTATATCATCCAATTTTTTAGTTCCATATCACATATCCCAAACCAAGTTACACATTCATCTAACAGGGATTTATCATCAATCAATCTTCAAATCATTCTCTTTTTGTTATAAATTCAATTACAACTTATGATTCATCATATCACCTTAAACAATATTTATACATTCCACAATCAGCATTATGTCGAACTATAATGAACCAAATCCTTTTAACATGAATTCAAATTGAATAAATCATGAATTAGCTTAGATTTTCACAATTCTCCCAAATGCTTCAATTAAACTACAGATTTAGTTCACAAACATCAAAACATATATCTCAAATGTTTTTATTGTATTCAAAGAAGTCAACATTTGCTCATTCCAGTCCATACTTTTAGTTGACTTTCATCAAATCTAGTTCATTATAGCCACATTTGTGAGATTCGGTTCCGTTTTATTTTCGTAATGTTTATTCGATGCGTTGATTATAGCCACATTTGTAAGACCCAGGGTTTGGTTTTGTCTCTTTGTTTGGGTTTTCACTCAGCGACGGTTGCTCGAGCAATGACTTATCCGCTCAAGCGGGCTTGTGGCATGGAGTTAGGTCAGTGGGAGACCGCTTGAGCGGGGCCCTGTTTGCTCGAGCGGACAACTTGGTGCGAGATTCTATAAAGACAGCTCATGTCTTAATTGTTGAGCTAAAGCTCGTTCTACAAGCTTATTCCCTCTCTCTACACAAAATCTCTACCTTATCTCTAACTTTTTGGTGAGCTCGGGCCTGATTTTTGGCGATCGGATAGCAGATCCTTATTATCCTCGCCAAGAGCTTCGCGTTCATTCGAATAGAATCGCGTTTTGGCGACTCTACATTTTTGTCGGAGTTCAAAGTTTCGAGTTTTAACTCACCAAGGTAGGATCCTAGACTCTCAGGTCTTAAAAGGATGCTACGTAGAATTTTATGCGTTTTTATCATTTTAAAATGCATGAAAAGTTGATTTATGTGCTCGATCTATGTTTTGTTGGATAAAAAGGCTTTAAAAATGTTTTTGTAGTTTATTTTCGAAGTTGGTGGATGTATGTGAGTTCGTGGCTTTCTAAAAGACAGGTTTTGAAAATTGGAAGAAATTATGTATGTGGTTGCGAAAACCTAAATTTGGAGGTTTGAAGCTAACCCTTGGGGTTGAGTCTTGTTTTAAAGTTGGTTGGTCTCCATGACTAGATGGATGACGTTCCATTGTAAAACGTGATATTTGCTCATACTGATGTGTGTATGCATTAGTTGAGACGAATTTTGGTTATTCGGTGAAAGCCCGTAAAGATGCATTAGTTAGATTTTGCGCCTTCGGTGAAAGCCCGTACATATGCATTAGTTGGGGCGGATTGTGGTCATATGGTAAAAGCCCGTGAAGATATGTATTGCGTGTAAATCATTGTAAAATCATTTTTGAAACTCGTGTGAGTCGTAACAATCATATTATTCTGCTAGCGTATTTTGTTTTTATTTCATGTTTAATTTGTTTTCTTCTGGGCTTTGGCTCACTGTGTGGGATTTGAAAACCTTTTTCAGGTACTTTTGATTAGCAGGTTGATCTAGAGGAGCCGGAGGGGCAGAAGATCTTTTAGTCTTCCTTTTGTTTCCGTTTGAATTAAATAATGATTTTCAGGTTTATAGTTTTTGAATCTTGTGTTGTAAGCCTGGAGGCAATTGTATTTAATGCATGTATGTCTTTTATTTTAAGAGAGGAACCTTGAGTTGATAGTAGTTTTATTTGTTCTAATTTGGGTTTCATGCTTTCAAAGATTTTTTTTTTAAAATCAGAGAAGTATTTTCTATATAAATTAAACGTTTTGGTCCCCATATTTTGCATATTCTAATTCCTGCAAAAAAAATCATGTTTTTAGGTGTGTTTTTGAGACTTGAGAAGACTTTCTAGTCGTTGACTGAAAAATCTCTCGGGCGTCTCATCGCTCGAGCGGGCAACTGCTGTGAACAAAAAAAAAGGGGTTTTGTTTCGAAAGAATGTTTGGGTTGAAAAAGCTTGGGGGTAACCCTTTTGATGCACAATGGCATATTTTGGTTATTTTACAAATAAAATTTCGTGTTTGTTTCGGTTTTGACCCGTTTGGGCGGTTGGTTTTGGTGGATCGTGGTATCCCAAAATGGTGGTTTCGTGGGCGTTTCTTGTGACCTGGGGGTTTAGGTTGTTACAAATGATTGCACGTGTTTAGATATTTTGATAACATGAGCATGATAGCTTGCTTGTTGAGCATGAGGATATTGTGTATACGTGAGCATGGGAGTTGGGCCTTAGGATTGATTAGTCTTTTCTCTGGGCATTTGGATTGACAAACTTGGAAGCCATGTTAGAAATGCGTTTGGCCGACGTGTTTTCTGGCAAGGAATCTAAATGGGTTACTCAAATTAACGTGTTACTTTTGTCGGTTCTCCTCAGTATGTGTAATGTGTTTGCATGATCATTTTTTTTGATAATTAACTGTAACATTAAAAGAAAGAAAAAGGAATAAAAGTACAAGGGGCATACCCCAGGCCGTACAAACACCACCCATAAACAAAAAAAAACCAAAAGCATAAAAAAAGGCTTTCGGCTGAGCCATAACCGAACAAATAAAGCGATCGTAGACAATAAAGAGACCACAATTGCCGCCCCATAATTTTGAACAAAAAAAAATGGGGCAGGAAATTAGGGCAAGCTTACGTAGGCTAGACATCAGCCAAAAGCCTGAGAGACAATATGAAGCCTAAACAATTAATCACTGAAGGCACAAAAAAACACCTTCAAAACCGCAGCAGCAGGCCCAGCTAGACCATTACAGCCATGATCCACTTCTCAAAATAACAACCCAAAAGCTAGTCAGAATAGCAAAGCCCAAAATCGTAACCAGAAAATAAAAAAGGGAAAATTAGCCCAAAATATAGATACATCCAGGAGCAAACAAACCACTGTTGGATCAAACCCAAACTGTCACCAAGGGAAGGAGGCAAACAAAAAAAAAATGCCCCACCACATTTGACACAACAAAACCAAGCCTGTTAGTGAGGATATAAGACCGAAAATCTATATATACAAGTAATGAAACTGGGTCACCCCAGAACCGAACCAGTAAAGCCATTTACAAACAAAACCCAACAACACACTCACCCACACATGCACACATTCCCTTACACAGCTGTAAGGGGAAGGCTTAATACAAGGATTCCAAAAGAAGTACAAAGAGTTCGAGTGAAAGCCATTAGACACAGATAGGGAAAGAGGACCAGAAGGGGCACCAACTGACTGACCCAAAAGGATTACGAAAGCACGAAATAGCATGATCATTTTGGCTAAGTGTTAGCATGATTATGTAGTTGATGTTTATGTTATTGAAATGTGCTGCATCTTATATTCCATATTCCTTTATATAGAGGTGATGTTTGTGCGGAGATGACGAGGCCGTGGTCAAGGCTATGGCCTTGATTTGGGCCAAGGGGATATGCTAATCCCTGATGCTGGGGATGCAAATGCTCCCCAAGGACCGATAGACGCGATAGAGTTGCTGTGTGAGATGATAGGCTCCATCTGCCAGCTGGCTGAGATTGCTAGGGGGAGAGAGAGAGTGCCCGAGCTGAGGGCGACTGTTGTGATGCGAGAGTTTCGGTGTCTTAACCCTTCTACCTTCGCTGGGGATCCTAATCCCACGGTAGCTACAAAATGGTTGGAACTTGTGACCCAAATTCTAGATACACTGCAGATAGTTGAGAAAGATTTGAGGGTTTCTTTTGTCGCTTTCCAGCTGAAAGGTAACGCCCATGAGTGGTGAAAATATGCCAGGAATACCGCGAAGGGCACGTGGACAGCTTTTACAAGGGGTTTTATAGAGAAATACATTCCCACTTCCTTAAGGGACCTATACAGAGAGGAGTTTTATGCGCACTCATGGGGTGATAAGTATCGTGTAGTATGAAGTCAAATTTACTAGTCTGTCTCATTTTGCACTGGAAATGGTGGCTACAGATGAGCTATGTTCGAGGAGATTTGAGAGGGGTTTGAGGCCTGCAATCAGGGAGCAAGTGGCAGAATTGAGGCAGCGTGTTTTCACAGAGTTAGTAGAGTCGGCAGTAGTGATCGAGAACATTTTGAGTGAGACTCGTAGACCTAGGAAGGTCAGGGCATCGCAGAGTGGGGTAGAGGCTCAGTCCGGTGGGTCCTCCAATAAGAGGCAGAGGTCCTTTGATCCAGGTATTCATCTATCTGGATAACGACATCAGTTTTCAGCACTAGCACCATCAATGGCTTCATTTGCTTTCAGTGCAAATAGCCAGGGCATCGCATAATGGATTGCCCACAACCGAGGCAATCCCAGAGTTTAGTACCAGTTCAGTCACAGGGGAGGGAGCCACCGGTTTGTTTTGGGTGTGGCCAGCCAGGGCATATTCACAAGAATTGTCCTTAGGGAGGCAATGTACCGAGCACGACAAGTGCACTAGTTGTTCTGCCAGCGCATGATCGACAGATTTATTGGCAGCAGCAGTAGCAGCTAGCCGTGCAGACTTCCAGGGTCACAGGCGGGAGTACCTTAGTCCAGTTAGTACAGTAGCCAACAGTCCCAGGTTATGGTAGGCATACTAGAATGACACAGGGCCGAGTGTATACCTTTACAGATCCCGGTTCTTCCAAGGCACCAGTCGTGCCTGATGATGCAGCTACTCCTTTAGTGATCAGAGTTGCTTTCTTAGTGTGCAGATTGTTGGCCAGTGTTCTTATCAGCACAAAAGCATTGCATTTCTTGATTTCATCTGCTTTGGGGTTGGAGGTGGACTCTTTAAGTTGTATGCTGTGTGTAGAGATCCCGGTCGGTGGGAGTATGGTGTTGGGATAAGTTTGTAGATCCTATGAGTTAGAGGTCGCCGACCACTGTTTAGAGTTTGATTTCATCATTCTAGACATGACTACGTTTGACATTATCCTAGGGAGGGTTTGGCTGACCACTTATAGTGCCCATGTCGATTGCGATCGATGGTGTTGTTTTCTTTTCTAACACTGTAGTGAATTTCGGGGACGAAATTGCTTTAAGGGGATAGAGTTGTGAGACCCGGTTCTGTTTTATTTTTGTAATGTTTATTCGATGCGTTTCTTATTGCTTTAATCGTATATGGGACAGCATGTTTAGATATGTGTTATACATACGAGGTTTGGTTTTGTCTCTTTGTTTGAGTTTTCACCCAGCGACAGCCACTCGAGCGGTGACATGTTCGCTCGAGCGGGCCTTTGGCAGAGAGTTAGGTCAGTGGGGAATCGCTCGAGCGGGGCTCTATTCGCTCGAGCGAACAGCCTGGCGCAAGAATCTATATATTTTTTGGGGTTAATTATAAGAATCTATATAGGCAGCTCATGTCTTGTTTGTTGAGCCAAAACTTGTTCTACAAGCTTCTTCCCTCTCTCCATACAAAAGCTTCACCTTCTCTCTAGCTTTTTAGTGGGCCCGAGCTTGGTTTTTGGAGATCGAATAGCAGATCCTTATTATCCTCACCGTGGACTTTGCCTTCATCCGAACGAAATCGCGTTTCGGCGACTTTACTTTTTGCTGAAGTTCAAAACTTTGAGTTTTAACTCACCGAGGTAGGATCTTAGACTCTCATATCTTGAAAGGGTGCTACGTTGAATTTTATGCATTTTTACCATTTTAAAATGTATGAAAAGTTGATTTATATGCTTGATCTATGTTTGGTTGGACAAAAGGCTGTAAAAATGTTTTTATGGTTTATTTTCGAAGTTGGTGGACGTATATGAGTTTGTGGCTTTCTAAAAGGAAAGTTTTGATAATTAGAAGGATTTATGTATATGGTTGTGAAAACTTAAAATTGGAGATTTGGAGCTAACCCTTGGGGTTGAGCCTTATTTTAAAGTTGGTTGGTCTCTATGGCTAGATGGATGACGTTGCATTCTAAAACGTGATATTTCCTCATGGTGATGTGTGTATGCATTAGTTGGGGCAGAATTTGGTCCTTCGGTGAAAGACTGCAAAGATGCATTAGTTAGGGTGAATTTTGGTCCTTCGGTGAAATCCCGTAAAGATGCATTAGTTGGGGCGAATTGTGGTCCTGCAGTGAAAGCTCGTGAAGACATGTACTGTGTGTAAATCATTGTAAAATCGTTTTCAAGGCTCATGTGAGTCGTAACAATCATATTATTCTGCTAGCCTATTTTATTTTTATTTCATGTTTAGTCAATTTCTTCTGGGCTTTGGCTGACGGTGTGAGATTTGAAAATTTTTTTCAGGTGCTTTTGATTAGCAGGTTGATCTGGAGGAGCTAGAGGGACATAAGATCTTTTAGTCTTCCTTTTGTTTCCTTTTGGATCAAGTAATGATTTTTTTTGGGTAATTAATTGTAACATCAAAAAAAGAAAAAAATACAAATTTCTAAGGGACATACCCTAGGTAATTACATGAGTAACCAGTAGTAAGACCTCCTACAACACAAAAACCCAACCCCCGCCGAACCGACGGGGGATCTTAACAACAAAAAAACCCTTATTCCATACACAACCCGCATGGATAGGAAATACCAACATATACAACAATCTAGCAAAAAGAACTAGTCATCAACCACAAAATAACAAACTCCTACTGAAGCTCGGTTCCTCGAAAAGCTCCAAACCTTAGCCAAGAAATGACCTACTCACCTAAGAAGAATTGCCAAAGAACCTCTATAAAGCTGAGAGAATAACTAAACCTCCATGTTCAGGAGGTTAAAGGGGTTTTGTCCTCTAACCAATCAGGAAAACTGACGTAGCCTGAGCAAGCGAGGAAAAGAAACCTCCACAGCCAAATAAAGGCTCTGACAAAAGAGCCCCCAAGGATCAAAACACAGGTCTAAAGAACAGCCGAAAGGGAACCATCAGAGGTCTATGAGTAAAGTACCAGAGGTAGATTGGCCCCTAGCCAGCCAAAAGAAGCAACGGCAGATCAGTCCTAGAAAACTTCAGCTCAAAATCGGCCAAACACAAATTACCAACCTACCTTGCGCACAGGGTCGCCAAACATAAGCGGTGGGAGACCCCTACAAGTCAGCAATAAGTAATGGGCAGAACATCCTCAAAGAATCCGGCTGAGAGAAACCTAGGCCATCCAAAAGGAGACTCAACCATCGGATCCAGATGAAGTAGGCCATTAGCTAGACCCCACTCAAAGAACCACCATGGCCCCACTATAGGTACCAGCAAGAAGTACAGTCAGATCCTCAGCTAACCCAAAGCAACCTCAGCTCCTCAATTAAAACAACACACACCCCGGCTGCAAGAGGGGAAAGATAGGATATAAAAAAGCTCAAGAAAGAAAGAACCCAAAAGAACTTCCAACAGGAGGTACTAGAGAGTCGTCCAAAGAGACCTTAATTCAGATGTCAGCAAGCGCTTCCCGCGCATTGTTTCTCTAATAAGACCACCCCAGCCAATCCCACAATATCACCATATTTTGTCCCAAACAAAACCGAAAATGCAGGCCGACTGTGGTTTAGCAAAAGTCAAAAGACCCACAATTTCTTGAAAACCAGAGTGGCACCTGCCACAAGAAACATATACCATCGCTTGGTTTAAGGCAATCGCTGGTTTACACAAACCACCAGCACAACCGAAAGTGCTTCAACAAAATTCCCATTGTTGGGCCCACTATTTTGCCCATAGTTTACTCAATACCACTCACACAGGGCTGACACGCCAATCTAGCTGAAACAGCCCACATGGTTCAAAATGAGCACCATCGCGCCCCTAAAATACCACGTAGGCTTGCTAAGCTTCTGTGGTGTCGCCGCTGCTTGGACAACGCGTTCACAGGAGCTCTGCACAGACGGTCCCACTCGCGCCTAAGCGCGTGCATATGCTGTCATCTTCTCCAGCTGATACCCTATTCTAGCTCTGAACTAGATTTAAGCACCAAATCAAGCTCCAACCATGGCAGAAGCTTTGCCGCACAAAGAATATCTACCGAATCTAAATATCGGCTTCGTCGTCGACGGCCACCAGGGTGGATGACTGGGTATCGAACTGGGGGACCTTTTTCACCGCAAACAAATCAAATCTGATTTCCTAAATAATGCAAAAATCAGATTTGATTTCCCAACCCCAGCCCGAAAAACCAACTACGAAACCAACAAATCAGATATAGTTTCCACTCTTCCACATTACTAAGAAAACAAATGCTATTATGGATAACCAAACACTGTTCTGGTTTCCACAAACCATCAACACCATCGTCTTCCTATTTACATAAGTCTGAAAATGGCTAAGGAAAAACCAGAGCTTCCATGGAGGTTCACGTGACGGGATAAAATTCTCCCATGGCAAAAAAGGTAAAACTCACAGCTACTTAGAAATTCACTGAACAGTTAATCTCAAATCGAACTTAAAGACACTTCATAACCGAGTGTGAAATCTAGACAGGCTTCAGCGATGAACTGGCTGACCTTTTCGAAAGCTCAGATCTGGTTCTGCCGAAACAAGAACCGAGACTCACCATGGATAAACCTTAACTTTCCAGGGCCTTAGATACACCCCACCATTGCCATGGGTGTGATCTAAAGACCTTTTTCATCCTTATTCTATAGGCCATGAAAGAGCCTTGGGGAGAGCTTTCACTAGAGAGAGAAGCACTCCCCCCTCTTGATAATTCAGTTATAAGTAATGATTTTCATATTTATGTTTTGAAACCTTGTGTTGTAAGCCTAGAGGCAATTGTATTTAATGCATGTATGTCTTTTAGTTCGAGAAAGGAACCTTAGGTTGATAGTAGTTTTATTTGTTCTAGTTTGGATTTCATGCTTTCAAAGTTTCGGGTTTTTTTTTAAATCGGAGAAGTATTTTTTTATATAAATTAATGGTTTTTGTCCCTATATTTTGCATATTCTTATTCCTGCAAAAAAAATCATGTTTTTAGGTGTGTTTTTAAGACTTGAGAAGAATTTCTAGTCCCTGGTTGAAAAATCTCTCGGGCATCCGAGCGCACGAGCGGGACCCGAGTTTGTGTGTTTAAGTTTCTCAAATCACTATACTCTTCCCAAACTTTAAGGCTCACTGTTAAGATTTAAATTAGATTTTCCCATTTCATGCAATCTTCTTGTAAATCATTCCAATTTGGTTTATCAACATAAAAGAAACTTCCATACCCAACCATTAATTCAACTCCCTTGAAATCCAAGTTTTATTCCAATCTAAACTATGATTTAGGTGTATAAAAGTTTCTGATTTTATAAATAAAACCACCCATCTATTCATAATCCACATGTACACCATTTTTCATATATCCAAACTAAGTTAAAATGCAATTCCGATTTGCAAACCGTGATTGTATTAAGAATTTTATAATCACCCAAATCATTTGAGTAAATCATAAGTTTATATCAAAATTATTCAACCAACAAGTTATAATCCTCAATTTATTCACAAAGGTCCCAAACTAATATCCATGTATCTCACATTCAACATTAATTCAGTCTTAATGAGCCAAGTCAATTTAACATAATATCAAATTAGGGAATCTATAAATAGGCTAGAATTTTCATAATTCTCTTGTATTCCTTTCTAAAACTAAAATTTTAGTTCACACTCATTAAATCATGTTCTATATACAATATCCATCGGTTAGGAAAAATTAAGTTACAAGTCTAATTTTCAATTCTTAAGCAATCAATTTAGAAGATCCAAACTTTTCTCTTAAGTATACTCATTTTGCCATTCTATCCAAAGTAGTATGAAATGAAATCAAATATTCCACTCACTTTTCATAAGATTTACACTCCATTTTCACAACTAATAAATTATATCACTTAAACATCTTGTTGTTGGCACCATATTTCAACCCCTCTTCCCATTATTATTGAATCAACTTATTTACACAAGAGTTAACAAGGTTCTATGAGAATAATTCACATCTTAACTCAAATTGTAAACTTTACCACTCCAATTTACATAGCTATTTTATATATTAGCATTACTTTCATTTGTCAATTATATATCCCAATCCCACCATAAATTCAAATACCACATGTTTAAGCTAATCAATTTCTCCAATTAGTGAGTTTCGATGTTTAAACCACCTAGAAGTCATTCCAATTTTATTTTCCAACATTTCACCACCCTTAGGTTTAGACATAACTACATGATACAATAAACCCAAATAAATCAACCATGAGTTAAATAGATTTTTGAATAACGTTCGAAGTTTTCCAATTAAACCATAAAATTTAAGTCTGCAATCATAACTCAATAAGATTTAAATTAAAACTCATAATATCACCCTTTAAGTCCATTCTCTATGAAATTAAGGCATTCCTAAACCTTCCCAATAGTCATGAATTTACTCTTCAACTCTCAATCTAATGAGTTATTTAGTTCAAATATCCCATTATTAACTCCCTAATCTATTTCATTATTCATTACTCATGACTTTATATATCATCCTTCCCAATTTAATCAATCCAATTATTAATTTAGTTCCCAATTGTACAAGTCTCCAAGTTAAAGGACTCCAACCACTATTCAAAGCCCCATTTTATCCCATTACTAATTTATTACAAACTCACCCCTCAGTTCGTGAATTTATGCTCAAGCGTCCCACAAAATTTAAGTTTAATAGATAAAACACTAATTTAATCATAGCATCACATGTTAAGGTTTCAATTAACCCTTAATTATTTCTCAATCATAGAGCTAGGGCTTTATAAAAAAATCAACAAAAATTGTCACATTTCACCAAATTTATTCTAAATCCGACCTCGTTGAGCTTCCAAGCTTCAAAAATCCTCCAATTTCACCACCTAGGGTTTCAGCACATTGAGAATCAAGCTTGATTCTTTTGGTCCTTAGATCTTAATTCCTCCTTCGGTAGTCTCCAATTTGATGTTAATCTCCCAAATTTTCTAGAGTTAGGAACCAATTTGTGGTGTGGTGAGCAAAAGAACAAAAAATAGGAAGAAGAAGAACCGGCGGAAAGAGACTGCAAAATTGGGGATTCCCTTTGATTCTTTTTATCTCACACTTTCTCCATGAGTTCCTAGAAGAATCTCCTGAGAATTCTCATCCATCACTCCCATGAACAACATAAAAAAAAAAAAGATGAGAAGAGGAAAAAGAAATTGTCGGCGATGAAGGTACGTTTTAGGGAGCCCGCAAGTGCACTGGTGTGTTTCAATTCCCACTCTTCCACATTTTCTAACAGCTTCTAGAACGCTCAAGCATAGGGCCTTGTTTGTTTTATATATTATCTTTAATTCCCCTGAATTATTCTCCTAACATTTGATATCAAAAGTAAAAAAAAAAAAAAAACTTAGAGGGATGAAGCCAAAACTTCAGCACCGCTGGCTGTTCTTTCCCCTTTTTTGTTTTGTTTTTGTTTTTAAATCGAGAATTTTCTTAAAATTCACATAATTAACTCTCACACTAATTGTTATTAATTAATTTAGATAAAATATATTATTTCATTTTCCAATTTAATCAAGTTTTAGTTCAAATAACTTTATTAGGATTTTCTAACATTTACAGAATTCCTAAGCATGATTATAAATTTGTGTTTAAGGGGATTTGTGATATGATTAGAGATCGGTATATACCTAATTCGACTTCTAATTTGGCTATTCAAGGGGAATGTAGTCTTTTGAACTCCATCTTTGATCCTTACGACTAATTCTTCTTTTTGTTACCGTGCTCGGTTGCTTGAAGTGTGAGTGGCGCTATCATTGGTGCCCTGTGGTAGTGTTGTACTTTATTTTGTCTTCTTATTGGTTGTTCTTGTGCAGATATTTGTGGAGGTTATAAAGAGCTGTGAGCCTTGGGATCCTTTTCTTTAGAGTGTTGAGTGTTTCATTCTAAACACTTATGAGGGAGTCCTGAGAGGTTTTATCTAACTTTTAAACTGTTCCGTTCCTTGTGCCGTGTTCTATCAAGTAGAGCTTTAGTGAGATTTGTTTCTTTTTTCTTTTGGAGCTTGAGATATACACTTGTTTGGTTTATTTGTGAGATTAGCCCCCTGTTCTTTAGAGTGCTGTGACTCCTTTTAGTTTGCCAGGTTCCCTCTCTTGGTGCGTGTGTACTATTTTGTTCTTTCATTGATTTATTTTAGGTGTCATGTTCAGGTCCCGATGGTTGCCTGCCCCTAGAAGGAAGAAGCATCGCTTGGGAACTTAATATTCCTCAGGTTTTATCCTTTCCTCGGAGGAAGCAGCCTTGTTGAGCCTCGGTTTGCCATTTTCTTCATGTTTTGGCTTTTGGTTCTAGCTTCTGAGCCCAAGCTATGAGGGGTGTTCATAGCTTCTCTATACTTTTTGCCTTGTTTTTCTATGTAGATAGGTTCTTTGCTTTATGGTTGGATTTTTTTTTAGGTAATTAATTGTAACATAAAAAAGAAAAAAATACAAATTTTCAAGGGGCATACCCCAGGTAATTACATAAGTAACCAGTAGAAAAACCTCCTACAATACAGAAAACCCAACCCCCCGCTGAACCGACGGAGAGATCTAACAAAAAAATCATATTCCACGCACAACCCGCATGGATAGAAAATACCAACCATATACAACAATCTAGCAAAAATAACTAGTCATCCAATCACAACGTAACAAAATCCTGCTGAAGCTCGACTCTTTGAAAAGCTCCAAACCTCAACCAATAAATGACCAACTCACCTAAGAAGATTTGCCAAAGAACCTTTATAAAGATGAGAGAATAACCAAATCTCCATGCTTGGGAGGTCAAAGGGGCTTGTTCTCTAACCAATCGGGTAAACAGACGTAGCCTGAGCAAGCAAAGAAAAGAAACCTCCACAGTCAAATAAAGGTTTTGACAAAAGAGCCCCTAAGGATCAAACCACAGGTCCAAAGAATAGCCAAAAGGGAACCATCAGAGGTCTATGAGTAAAGAACCAGGGGTTTATGGTTGGATTAGGTTGGTGTATTTTTGTGCCCTGGTTGCCACTGTGGGGCTGTCTCTGCTCTGCCCTTTATTTTCAGTTGGGTTGTTTTAGTTTCCTTTGGTTTATTGTATTTTCCTGGATCCTTGTTTTTAGCCTTCCCCTTACGGCTGTGTAAGGGTCTGTGTGCGTGTGTGGGTATGTGTGTTGTGGCTTTTGTTCCTTGGGTTGTTGGCTGCACAGGTTCGGCTTCTGGAGGTTCTATCTCTATTTGCTGCGGCTGCTGTGGTATTTTGTTTATTTGGCATGTTGGATCAAGCAGGGCTGGTCATTGGTTGGATATTTCGTTTGTTCTGTGTTTTGTTGGTTGGTTTGATTACTGGGATGGGCCAGCTTCCAATTATTGGTGGTGCCTCGGTTTTCCCTCTGATGCATCCTATCAGTGGGCATTTGGTTCTTGTTTCTGTGTATTTCTATTTGCGGCGGCTGCTGTGGTATTTTGTTTATTTGGCATCTTGGATCAAGCAGTGTCGGTCATTAGTTAGATATTTCGTTTGTTCTGTGTTTTATTGGTTGGTTCGATTACTGGGATGGGCCAGCTTCCAATTATTGGTGGTGCCTCGATTTTCCCTTTGATGCATCCTATCAGTGGGCATTTGGTTCTTGTTTTTGTGTATATGTTGTTTTTCTGTTCTCGGCTGAGGTGGGAGTGTTGGCCTCTCAATTGGACTCTAGCTTGCTGCAATGTTTAGGCTGAAGTGGGAGTCCCCTTGCTCCTTGTGTGGGTTTAATCTTGTTTTTTGCTGCATCTTCTGGGGGCAGCATTGATGTTTCTGGAAGGGGCATTTTTTGGTTCCTTTCCTGGTGGCTGGTGGCTGGTGTGCCTTAGCTTCTCTTGAATGTAATTGCATGATTAGTTTTTTTCTTTGGAATATGGCATCCGATTTTTGGTTGTTACTGGTTTATCCATCTTGTTTTGGGTCTTTTATATGCTCTCGGTTCCCTGGTCATTACTATTTTCAGTTATGCTCGGGGCACTGATCTTTGGCAGTCTTGTTTTCTTTGGTTTCGGCTTAGCCTAAAGCCGGGTTGTGTTGCTTTGGTTTTGCTGTCTTCTTGTTTTTTTTTTGTTTTAGGTTTGTAAGGCCTAGGGTATGCCCCTTGTAAACTTGTAATTTTTTTCTTTTTTTATGTCACAGTTAATTATCCATAAAAAAACATTTACAGAATTTTTCACAAATTAATGTTTCGAGGTTCTTACCCATACCAACCGCAGATAACATGCTTTATTAATCGTCAGAAATTATTTTTGAAAATTCAATTATGTTAAAATAATTAATACGAAAATATTAACGTACCAGGTTGCTACATCGAAAGAGTTTGTAAAACAATTCTTCAGCAGTAAAACGAAGCAAAGATGCCAAATCTTCTTGTAAAAGATGAGAAAAAGAATAAATTTTATACTTGTAAAAGATTTCCAAAATATACCATTTGGTACCACAAGGAATGCCCAAAGGTACCTAACAAGAACCATTTTTAAAACAAAGTTTCAAAAATGTGCAACCTAATGGAGTCCACTCGAGCGGACTCTCCACCGCTCGAGCGGAGAGGTACCCGAAGCAAACTGTCCAAAATCTGAAATTTTTTGTATATGTTGGAAAGTCACCCACTTTCTCATCCTTTGAACATGATTTTAGATAAACAAAAGTGTGATGTAAAACATACATTTTACATTGAAATGACTTCCCACTTCACAAAAACTTGAAAAAAAACAACCTTTTAATCTATAGAAGTTTATACGAAAAATTTGAGAAATCAACACGGATAAAACTCTTACGATCTCACATGCATACAAGTCATGAATCCACGACCTTAAGGCCTTACAAAACGGGTTCCACCAACCCAAATACAACTATAGAGAATAACAAAATAATTAGAATGGTAGTATACCACTCTAGTCAAAATAATCCAAAAGGTCACCATGACCGTTCTTCTCATTTGATTACATATTTTTCTTTGTCACTTGTAATGTGTTTAAACAACATGAGCTATGGCTCGTATGAAATAGACCAAGGATGAATAAGGGCATGACATGCAATGATGGTTAGGTGAGATGCACCACGTAGTTTTATCAAAAACTAAGTTTATTTTCAAACAAGTTTTCATTCATATAACTTGATTTTCATAAGCAAACCAACTCCATTTTCAAACACAATACCATGGTTTTACCCCTTTCACTTTTTTATTCTTTTCAAACCATTTTAGTGTTTTCATGTTTCCCATTTACCTTCCACAATTCCCAACCGTTCAATTAAGGTTTTGCAAACCTAATTTCATAATTACCCAAAAAAAAAACCTAATTCCATTCATGATTTTCATACTTTCAATTACTCTCAATTTTTAACCAAGGTTCTTCAAACCCAAACCAATTTTTATTCTTGATTTAATTAAGCAACAAAATTCGGACGGCGCCTATAGACTCAGGCGTAGTTATCACAACCGGTCCACGCGAAGCCCAATGGATAAATACTCACTCTATAGCCCGATACGGAGAGTTCACATTTTTTATTTTTCTCAAAAACATCGATCGATGGGCTGCCCAAGAGCACGCTTTTATGGGATTAATTCGAAGGAAAGGCCTACCTTACACTACACAAGTTTCTTGTTTTTCATCGAGGAGTAACTTGTGCCCAAACTTAATTATCCAGTCCATTCATATGATATATCATGCCCCAAAATTCGGGTCATGCGAACTGCCCGTGAACAACCGTTTTGGGATATCACAATCCACCAAAACCACCCGAGCCCAAACGGGTCAAAGAACGTAAACGAAAGCGAGTTAAAAACCTTTGAAAATGCACTTTCGAGGGTTTATTTTATATAAAAGAACAACCAAACAGAATAAGGTCACAGCCCCAAAGAGCCAAGCCTCTAAAATGAACAAACAACTTTTCAAAAATTGCCCAGATTGCTTGATTGGTCAAAAGACCGTTCGAGTGGTCCTTGCAAGGACATTGGTTTTCCAACAAAACACAAAGAAATAGAATTTTTGCAGAGACTGCCTGATATACCGTTCGAGCGGTCCATCAAGCGGTTGGCTATGGACCTGTTTTCAAAACACAACTTTTCACCCCTAACTCTAAAACATTTTCCAACCTTTTGAAAAGCTTCCAAGGCAGACCAAGCCCACTAAAACATACAAAAACTACGCTCAAGATCCTCCCTTGAGGTACAAGAGTTTATATAAAACATAAACCAACGGAAAAGCTTTCATTAAAACGTTAAACCAACCAAACAAAAATTGTAATGTAAAATTACGAAAAACAACCACCAACCCATGGTTCCTCTCATGAACATACAACATACATGCATCGGCACCACAGCCATAAGAATTACAATACACATATTTTCAAATCTAAAATAGGGATAATTACACTTACCTCCCTTGATGTTTAAGCTTATTATAGGGATCTCCCCTGTGGTCTCTGAAATTACACTTACCTTTCTTGAAGTTTAATTTTAACATCAATTGCATCCCAACTGTTAAAAATTTCGTTAAAATTTAACAAAAATCGCCCCTCCCATCCCAAAACCACCCTTTCCACCCTAAAACCACCTTTCAAACCACCTTTCCCCCCCCCAAACCACCCTTCCCCCCCCCCCCACCCCCC
>JAULJZ010164427.1:0-25942 GCA_032270985.1 Heliamphora pulchella | reverse complement strand
GACCCAAGCGTAAGTGCCAAAGAAATATTTGGTTCATTAAAGAAGGAAACTTTCTCTTATATGGTAAATTAGATGTGCTATTCATTTCAGTTAGCTACAGTGTAGGAGAGATTGGAGTAATAATATAAAGATTATCTACCAATGTACAAGAATAGATAACCCGTTTATTATCCTTAATAACCACAGAGTTATCAAAATAAACAAAATATCCATCTATAGCCAATCCAGAAACGGAAACCAAGTTCCTTCTAATGGCAGGTACATAAAGACAATCTGTCAATACTAAAATTTGATCTCTACCAAAACTAAGAGTGATATCTCCTACTGCAACTGCTATTACCTTTGTATTATTGCCCATATGCAAGTAAATCTCTCCATCACTAAGTAGCTGGGTTTCTTGGAACCCCTATAATGAATTGCAGAAATGATTAGTGGCTCCCATATCTACACACCAGGTACCGGTAGGTAACACTACTAAATATGTTTCCACAACCAGTGAACAAAAATTACCGCGTTTGTTCTGCCTTCTGAGAAATACTAGACATAGTTTTTTCCAATGCCAGGTCTGATAGCAGTGAAAACATCTGCCTTTCGGCTTTTTCACACCTGTCCGTGGCCCATTAATTACCCTAGAAAATGTGTCTCCCTGTTTCTGAACCTTTTTCTTCTTCATGCCTTTCAGCCCCGAGAAAGAACCTTTTTCTAAAACAGACATATTTTCTGGTATTGAAAGAATACCATTTATAGTTAAAGCTATATTCATGTTACATTTCCAGTCAATAAAATTTAGCCCTGTAAGTTTGTTTTCTTTGAGTATTGAAGCGAGTGGGTTGAAATCCAGTTTATTCCTGAGAATCCCATAATTAAATAAAACCGTTAATTATGATGAGCAAAACATTGACTTTGTTTTAATTTGGTTCCCTCTACCATTTTAAAATTAATTCGCCAGCAGTCTGGTAACCCGAAAATAGCATGCCACGATGGGTGGACGTCTACTATTCTTCATAAGACCAGACATGCCAATTTCTTTTAATTTTACTATCTAGGCAACTGACCATGCCAAGTAAAATTAAATAGCTGACATAGTTTCGGTCTAGTATATAATAGCCGTGACTCAGATGGAGAGGGTACTATTATATACAGTTAAGTCTTAACCATCATCTACTCCCAAATGAATCGCTTCGCAATGAACCTTCAGATGGAGAAGTGATTCACACTAACAATTATCCAGAATTATCCCTAAAGGAGATTTGTACTGGCAATACCGCAATTAATCTGTCCGATGGGGAGGAAGGCCTTATTGCTGACACGCAGGGTTTAATTGCATCGTCTACAAACTGGTGATGGAGACCGCGGATTTATCTGTGAATAAATTTCCTCTTCCACTTAGATTTTTTAAAAAAATTTGAGGGTGATAAAAATTTGTTTAATTAAAATAAATTTATTAATTTTAAAAATCATACGATCTGAAAGAATCAAACATCTTTCCGTGTACACGATTCCAAATATTCTGATTTGTCAAATCATCTTTCGAAAGTCACACGATCTGAAAGAATCAAGCATCTTTCTGTGTATACGATTACAAAGATTCTGGTTTATCAAACTATCTTTTCGTATTTAAATGTGTAACAAATAAAATTTAATAAATGCACAGTTTTTCCTCTAGCTTTTCAGTTAAGGTAGTGATTAAAAGTATTTATTTATTTTATTTTATGTTCCACATCTTTCAAAAAATAATAATTTATTTTGATTAAATATTTTTTTATTTAATTAATTCAAAATCCGGAATTAATTCTCACATTTTTCAAAGATATCCGATTTTATAAAAATCATCTTAAACGTGATATTTTATAAAAAATAAAATATCTAAAATTTTTTCATTTAATTAAAAATAACTTAATTTTTTTTTATTACAAAATATTTTAATTAAAACCGAATATTCGAATTAATAAAATTAACAGGATAAATAAAATTAATATATATTATCCACGCAATTAAAATATAAAAATAAATTAATTGCAAGATAAATAAAAATTTCGATTTTATGATCTGATTGAAACTCTAAAGAGTTTCAGTCTCCTATAACTTCCTGTATTCTGCTAGCGTCAGAATTTCTTGATTTTAATATCAATTATAATCCCAAACACCACAAAAAAATCCGGTTGCCCCTATTTGGGTCGGAATTTGCGCCAAGGAGGAAACTGTTTTGGAATTGGGATGCTTGCGCTTGGAGAAACTAGCTGTTTGCCACTGTTTCTATGGAAATTTCCGCAGCCAGCTTTTTGTTGAAAATTGTGAAACAAAATTGCCGCAGCAAGCCAACAAAATTGCCGCAGCCAGCTTCTATGGAATTAAAACCGCTGCTTCTCTGATTGGGATTTGCGCCTGCTTGGGTGCCATTGGTGCTGCTGGGAATTGCCGAATCAGTGGAATCGGCGCTGCTGGGAATTGCCGAATCAGTGGAATTGCCATCTAAAAAAAAAGCCCAGTGGCCTCTTTGATATGGAAAACCGTGCGCCTTGCTGAGTTGACGCTTGGGACAGCACTGGAGCTTTTGTGCGCTGGAATCCACTTTTGCCACTACTGTTTGTGCGCCTGGACCGAATGGGATTGCCCCGGCGCCGGCGGCTTGCTTCCTTCCTTCCTTTTTTTTTTTATTTTATTTTATCCAAAAAAAAATTCGGAAGAGAAAAAAAAAACCTGGGAAGCAACCAATAAAAAAAACTTCAATCCGCGGCTAAAACCGCCTGAACTACCCCCGGTTGCCACCGTCAACCACCGTCGTTCCATATTTGTTCTTATTTTTTCTTTCTAATAAATTAGAAAAAAAGCTTAAAGAACAAAAAAAATTTACATCGAAACCTATATCCTGTATGCTCACATTTGATCTAAAAATAATTAATCTAACACGGTCAACCCCCGTGGTTCAAAAAAATTAATTAAATCATCATTCACCCTTTCAATCAAACATGAAAATAATAGACGATCATAAAACCGGGATTAGAACTCCTGCAAAATAAAGTTAGCACAGTTCTAAATCTACCCGGCCCCGATAACCGTAAACAAAAAACAAAACGGTTCTGATACCAATTTGTTGGAGGCAAAACTATCAAGATTATTATTTTTGTAAAATGATTTTCGGTAAAAAATTAACTGGACGGGCAAACGCCGAAACGGGCTCCAGATAAAACTTTTGACGAAGAACGATCAAAATTAAACCCGTGCAACCAAAGTTAATTTAGAAGAATACCTCTTGTAGATCTAATCTTCAACTACGACTTGATTCTGAGTTGAAACTCCTGTCAAATCTTCTACCGTATTCCCTTATTGTGATCTTCGAACGTAGTGTGGGCTACGATCCTGTGAGAACTTGTATCGACAGAATCCCGATAGATTTTTAAGTCTTGAAAAACAAAAATAATATATTAATAATGATATGAAAATCAATCTAAACTGGTTCAGCCTACCCGCATATATATGGGGCTACAGCAGGGACCTGGTGAGTAATTATGAGTAAGACTTCCAGTGGAACACAGATACCTATGGGTGGTTTCTGCAATTATGGAAAGATGCAGCAGTTTCTGTAATATCCATAAAATACTGAATTACATTTCACACCACTAAAGAACTATAATTGCACTCTGACCCATAATCTCAAGACTTCTTGCATTGAGCACCTGTTGTTAAATGTTTACCATTTCTCCCACGTTAAGATTTCTTATACCCGCCAATTAAATTTAATTATTGATAATTTAATTTAATCGGCATCTTTATATTTCTTAAGCCCTTCCGCTTAACTTATTTGACCGCCGGATAATTAAATCCACCTGTAGGGTTTGGTCCGGTCAAAACTTATAAGCATCTTTAAGGGGTTATCGTCAATCCTGATCTTTCGGGACGTGAATTTCATCAATAATTAATATTTACCAAATAAATAATATCGCTATCCAACTCACCGGGAATATAGACCTATATAAGATCACACCCTCTAATGAATCAAAATAACGTATAGTAAATATATACAAATCAATAATTATTTTCAGATTAAGAGGATAAGCACTATTCATAATAACCTTAGGGTGTGAATTAATTTATATAGCCAGTAGTCAGTACTTAATTAATTACCCCAAATGTCCCGTTGAATACACACAAAATGTACTGGCACAAAGAGTCGGAACAATAGACGACGCTATTATCTATTTTCCGTAATCAAGATAGGCCTACTAAAACTCTGTACCACAGTCGTACCGATGGTATGTCCATTTCTATCTAAACTGTGAGCATAAAACTTATATTTTTTAAGAACCTAAAATCTGTTTTCCTGTGTGTAAGCTGTACTCTACACACCAGATTAAATACTATGCAGAATATCAGACATCCATGCATAACAAATAAATATCATTGCTCATAAAGATTCTCATAAAATAGAAAACTAATTTTATTAAAAATTAAATTAAATACTAAAAATATGATTTTTAGTATACCAACCCTAACAACAGCTTGGTATCAAAGCTCTGGGTTCGAATACCTAAGAGCTGTCGGAAGTGGGTATATCCCGTGTGAGGTTGTTTGTGTGTTCTTGACTGCGTGTGTTTAGATGTTTTGATAACATGAACGTGATAGCATGAGGGTTATACGTGAATGATGTGTATATGTGAGCATGGGGGTTGAACTGTGGGATTGATTAGTCCTACATTTGGGCGTTTGGATTAACAAACTTGGGATCCAAGTTAGAAACGAGTTGAGTTGACGTGATTTCTAGCAGGAAATCTAAGTAGGTTATCCAGATTGACGCGACATTCTTATCGATTCTCCTCGAAATGTGGGATTTCATTTAGCATGAACCTATGTGGCTATGTGTTAGAATGCTTATGTGGTTAGCATTTATGTTCATGCTATGTGTTGCGTCTTATGTTCTGTCCTTTTCATATAGAAGCGATGTCCACGCGGGGAGGATGAGGCCGTAGTCGAGGCCGTGACCGTGGTTTTGGCCGAAGGGACATTCTTGTCCCAAATTTGGGGATGCTAATGCACCCCAAGGACCTATTGACAGAGATCTATTGTGTGAGACGGTCGGCTCCATCTGGCAGCTGGATGAGGCCTCTATGGGGAGAGAGAGTGTACCTGAGCCGAGGGCGACGGTCGCAATGCGTGAGTTCTGACATCTAGACCCTCCTACCTTTTCTGGGGATCCCAACCCCACGGCAGCCATTGAATGGCTAGAGCTGGTCACCAGGATCTTAGATGCGCTTCAGATAGAGGAAAATGAACTGAGAGCTACTTTTGCTGCCTTCCAACTGAGGGGAAGTGATCATATGTGGTGGAAGTTTACCAGGACTACAGTTGGAGGCACTTGGGAGGCATTCACGAAGGTATTTCTGGAGAAATACTTTCCTATAACTTTGAAGGATCGGTACAGAGAGGACTTTGCATTTCCTGACTCAAGGGACGATGACAGTAGTCGAGTATGAGGATGAGTTTACTAGCTTATTCTAGTTTGCACAGGAGATTGCGCCCATTGACGAATTCTGGACGAAGAGGTTTGAGAGTGGTTTGAGTCCCGCTACTAGAGATCGAATGGCAGCATTCAGGATGCAAGTTTTTACATTGTTGGTGGAGACCGCCATGAAGGTGGAAGACACTCTGAATGAGATGCGCAGAGACAGAGGCAGTAGGAGTTAGTAGGACGGGGGAAGCTCATAGTCCCGTGGACACAATGATAAGCGTCAACGGACGTCTGGTCCGAGTTTGTATCCAATGGGGGGTATCAGGCACAATCTTCAGCATCCTCACCTTCCGTAGTCTCAATGGAAAGGCAAGAGCATATGAGTTTCGTTGCTTCTGATGCAGGCAGCTCGGACATCGTGTAATGGATTGCCCACAGCAGAAGCAGTCCCAGGGTTCGGTATCGATTCAGTTACAGGGGATGGAGTCACAAATTTGTTATGGATGTGGCCAACCTAGACATATTCATAGGGATTGTCTCTAGAGAGAGTGCACCGAGTACAGCGGGCACACCAGAGGGTTCATTTGTGCATGATCGACAACAGCATCCTGCAGGCCAAACTTCTCGAGCAACAGATAGGGGAACGACAGTTCAGTTGGTACGACAGCCGACAGCACCGAGTTATGGTGGACAGGGCAGAGCGACATTGCCCCGAGCGTATGCCCTTATAGCTTCTAGTGCTTCGAGGACACTGACCGTGCGTAATGATGCAGATATGCCTTCAGCGGGCAAAGGTACTTTCTAAGTATGCAGTCCTTGGGCCAGTTTCTTCATTGTATCTATTTGGGAGTTGATGATGGATTCTATGGGTGATGTGTTGCATTGAGGCAGCGGTTCGTGATGATGTGAGGTTGGGGTGAGTTGTAGAATCCGTGTCGTTGAGATAGTTAGCCATTGTTTAGGATACCTGACCTTATTTGACTATACCCTAGGAATGGTTTGGCTAACCATCTCGTGTGCCTGTGTCAATTGCGATCGACGGTTTGTTGTTTTAACCTTGAATTGAATTTCGGGGGTGAAATTCCTTTAAGGGGGTAGAGTTGTGAGATCCTGACCCGTTTTCTTTTTTGGCGTTTTTCGGCGCGCGTTTCATGTTAATGTGATAGTATGTTTTTATATGCTTTTGATGCAGGATCGGGGTTAGATATGCATGTGGGGTAGGTTCCCAGGGCCATGGGGCGTTGCGGTGTGAATTTCAAAAAATTTGAAAAAATGATATTTTGGAAGCCTATAAATATCTAGAGTTAGATATTTTCAAAAGATATTTCCTAAACTTCTCCACTAAGTTTCCTCTTTTTTCTCTCTGCCTTCACTCTAACTTCTCAGGGGCTCGAGGCTTGGTTTCTGACGATCCAACAGCAGATCCTTGCTTTTGGCACGATGGGCTACGCGTTCATCCGGAAAGAATTCCATTTTAGCAAAGCTCGATTTTGCACGTGGTTTGAGTTGTCAAGTTTTTAACTCACCAAGGTAGGATCCTAGACTCTCATGTCTTATAAGGGTGCTACGTGTAATCGAGTGTATTTTTACCGGTTAGATTGCTGTAGATCTGATTTTATGTTCAAGTTGGATTTTGGGTATAAAACTTATTTTTTGGCAGTTTCGGTGGATGGAATCGAATGCCGAGGGTTCCTTTCGAAGATTTGACGTTAGGCTTGGGCGTGTGGGAGTCCAATGGTGTTGGATAGAGGTTTCGAGGTGTTAAATCGGGGTTTACAGAGCTAAACCTGTAGCTTAAAAACGGTTTCTGCTTCAGCCCAATTGACTGGACCGTGGGGTCAGTCGACTAGATATTGGCTTGTGAGATTCGGTCGAATGGACCGTGGGGGTCAATCGACTGGACAATGCTCCTGGGCATTATTGGGCTTTTCCAGTGTGTTTTCAGTCGACTGGGGGTTCGGGTCCAGTCGATTGAGGTTATGGGTTGTGTGTTTGTGATTTGGTGGTTGGGTTTCGGGGGTTGCGTAGTGGCCTCAGGTGTTTGTTTAGATGCCGTCCTTAGGTGACGTGCATGGTTAGATGTGGGTGTTGGTGCACGATTAGGTGCGTGGTGTTTATTCACTGTTGGGTTTGTGTTGGGCGCAAGTGGGCGTCGTGGGTCTGTGATGGCCGTGTTGGGCGTGTTTGGTCCCGTAGTCCTTTTTGGGAAAGTGTGTTGGTTTGTGAGAACTGGGTTTTATGGGTTGAGTGTTGGCCTTTGAGTTTGGCGTGGTTTTTGTGGGTTGTTGGTTGTCCATGTGAGTGGGTGTCAGGTATATGACGGGTGGCGTCATGATGTGAAGTTATATATGGCTATGTGCGTTTATAACTAGTTATGTGAATTTATAACTATTTATTTATGTACGAATTACGTAACAAAATTACGTGATTTATGCTTTCAAACTCATAGTTTTATAGGCATGTATATGTGGGCTCTGAGGAGCAGATGCATGTGATGCATTTTGCATGAGTTGCATGGGTTGCGTGCATTGTATGTGTTGTACGAGTTGCATACGTTGCGTGTGTTGTATGCATGGGTGCCATGTGTTATGTTAGTTGGGGCAGTGGTCCTTTGGTGAAAGCCCGAGAAATGTTAGTTGGGGTAGTGGTCCTTCAGTGAAAGTTAGAGAAATGTTAGTTGGGGCCGTGGTCCTTCGGTGAAAGCCCGAGAAGTCCCATGTGCTGTGTGTGCACGTCGGTATCCGAAGGACGAGAAACTGGTCCTAACAATGCAGGGTTGGTGGGTGCTTAGGGCCGTCAGGTTGTGAAACCGTAAACTAAGTCGGTTGCCTCCATGAATGGAATTGTTGATGTTGTTGTAACTCTGTATAGAACTTGCCATTACTGAGCAGGCCTTAAGTGGTGACTAGGGTAATGGGTAGGAGTCTATAGTTGTTACCTTTGTCTGTGTTTTTACTTCTTTCCCTTAACTGTGGCATGATATCTGTTAGGATGATATGCATAGCTTCAAGGATGGAAACGTGATAATAAAGACAGTGCGTGTGAATCTGAAGGACAGATAGGAGGTCCTGAAGAGATATGCATTGGGTGTGTTGCTCATAATGTGTTGGGCGTAGTGCATAGATTGCATGAGTTAGCTTATCGGGGCTTGTGAAATTTGGCTTAGATATATGTTCATATGTTGCATATATATATGCTATCATTGGGGCTCGTGCGAGCTGTGTTTTCAAACTGTTTCAAGGCTTAAGGGGTCTATTTATAGGCCAAAAACATGAACTAGCCATTGGGCTAAATGTGGTAATGGTTAAACTTGCCATTGCATCCAAAAATATGAATTTTAGCATGTTCATTCGACGGGACAAGCCCATTCAGTCGACTGGACCAACCTTCAGTCGATTGGATCCAATGATCAGTCGACTAGACCGCAACTACTTAATTTACCCGACATCAAACGACCATAACTCCTTCATCCGAACTCTGAATAGGGTCATTTTTGTATTCAAATTGAAGCCCCGAAAGTCTACTTTCCAATGGTTCAAACCTTATAGAAAAATTCACTTTGTACAAAAAGTTATGAACAACAAACTGAAGATATGTCAATTTTCTTCACACACTTTTTTACTTATTTTTGGCCGAACTTCTTTTGAAACATTTTAAAACACGTTTTATACTTTGAAAATAATTTTCCATAAAATATTAAGTACCTAGGGTCAAAGTAAGGTCTCCTATGAGCTATCACACATATAACCAATGATATGTGAACTTACATAGGTCCTAGTGCATTTACACTTAGAAAATCTTTAAGTCCTTCAATTTTTTTTTCTTTTCTTCTTGGTTTTTCTCGTACTCCATGGATCTTAGCTGCTTAAATATGATCTTCATGCTTCATGGCTTCCATTTTTCTTTCTAAATTGTGCTTGTGTCATTAAAGTCCTGTGAACACACTTAATTTGCACAATTAGAAGCTTTGGTTTGTTATCATCAAAATAGGTTGAAACCAAATTAGGCCAACAAAACCCATCTTGTTTAATTGATTCTCAACCTAATTATACCATTCCTATTAACTATGCTTTAAACCCTCTAATTAACCCTTTGCAGCCACTGATTCACCTTGCTTAAGATTGCAATATTAAAATAACGATCACCATGCTCCCAAGCTCCCAACTTAACCAAGTTTTATTGGAACTAAACGTAACTCAAATCACTTAAACTATGAGTTAACTAAACTTCATGACTTCAGCAACCCCCAAATCTGATGAGTTAAGTATACATTAATCATCAAATGACGCCTTAAAAGTTTAAAAGTTCAAGCATCTCCACGGGTTGTCCATACATCATCTCTCACTCTAAAATTCATAAGATCAAATTCGGAACCATAGAACCAACGAAACTTTAATTAAATCTTGGATTAGGTTATAGCTTCTAGCTCTCTAAATTCTCAACTATCGTATTGTATAGTTTTAATGGCCCCTTATGGGTTTTAATCTCACAACATCAAACCATTGCCATGAGTCCCATCCATAAAATTTTTAGCTTATTTAAAGTTTTTGTCAATCTCAAGGCAACTTAGAATTTCATATTATTCTAGTTCAAATTCAACATAATTCAAAGCAAAACACCTTAATTAGTCCGTATCCTACCCCTTGGAGTCTCAAATTTCAGTTTTATATCTGATATCTTCGAGTTAAGCATTCGATAATTTTTCAGCAAAGTCTTCCAATATTAGACCAATACTTAGGATTTCGTAGAGTTCTAGATGATTCAACACAAATCAAAATAAAGCACCCATGTTAGTCTAGATCCTACCTATCGAAAGTGAAACCCCTAAATTTTGAAATCCCAGGTATTCTCGACCACCTTCAAGCTCGGTTCCAAATGATTTCATGCGATGCTCCTGCTACGTAGAGCTTGATCCGGAGTCAATTCAGTTCAATTTTGAGCAGAAGCCATTCAATTTCTAGAAATAGATGAAGTTTTGGGAGCTTCAATGTTCTACTATGGAAAAAACAAAACAGAAAATAGAAGGGGAAGAAGGTGCGCGCTGAATAGGGGAGGCGCGGTTTGGGGTAGGGATTTGGGGCATGGTCGCCGACGGGGATGGCGGCATCGGCGATCGCGGTGGTAGGGCAAAGGGAGGCGTCACGGCGGCGTGGCTAGTGGCACGTCGCGCGCTAATAGCTTGCCCTCGGGCCCTCTGTTCTCTCTTTCAATCCCCGACGGATTGAGGGTTTCCCCTCTTTTATACTTCTATTCCCTCTACCTCTCTGAATCCCTCTTTCTCAATCTATCGATCTCTCTCGATCTTTTGATCCCTCTCTCAATCTCTCTCTATCTTTCGATCCCTCTCTCAATCTCTCTCTCTCTCTCTCCCTCTCTCTTGTTCCTCTCCTCTCTCTCCATGAGTGTTTTCCCGAAGCTTCTCAGCTTCGGCAGAAAGGCTTTTTTTTTTTTTGCTAGAATTCTCTAGAACTCTCTTTTAAACTTAATTCGATTTATCTACTTTTTTATCATCTTTTATACCATCAACTTTCTAATTTATCCTCAATTTGATTTTTATTTAATTCTAATTTATATTATTAAATTTTTGGACCCCACAAAAATAAATCACCAATTGTCCCCAAAAATTTTAATTACGTTAAAAATAATTACTCTATTAAATAAAAATGAACCAAGTCACTACACAGAACTTATAAGCTTTCTTACGGGGATATCGTCAATTTTGATCTTTCGAGAAGTGAATTCCGTCAATAATTAATATTCATCATTTAAATAATACCATTATTCAACTCACCGGGAATATAGATCCATATAAGATCGCACCTTCTAATGAATCAAAACAACGAATATTAAATATATACAAATTAATAATTATTTCAAGATTAGGAGTATAAGCACTATTCATAATAACCTTAGGGTGTGAATCAATTTATATAGTCAGTATAAAATTAATTACCCCAATGTGTCTCATTCAATACACATAAAGTGTACTAGCACAGAGAATCAGAACAATAGACGACGTTATTATCTATTTTCCGTAACCAAGACAGGCCTACTAAAACTCTACACTACAGTCATACCGATGCTATGTTCATTTTCATCTAAACCGTAAACAAATAACTTATATTCTGCAAAAATCTAAAATTTGATTTTCTATGTGTAAGCGTACTATACAGACCAGATTAAATACTGTACAAATTAAAGGATATTCATGCATAACATTAAAAGAAATGATATTCCATACATTGCTCATTAAGATTCTCATAAAATAAAAAATTAATTTTATCAAAAATAAAATTAAATACTAAAAATATAATTTTCCGTATACAACCCTAACAATTCAAAGTTTAGTAATTTCAAACCTTGTGAGAATTGTGATTGGAGTGAATTGGTGATTGGGAATTGATGGAAAACTGATTTGGGAAAATTTGATGCATTTTCTTGCGTTTGTGAAAATTGCCTGCTACATGTCATGCATCCATCTATTTTTAGTTTTGGATTCCTATTGGGCTTTGGCACATGTTGCTCAAAATAAATTTCTTTCAGGTGACAAAGGTGATTCCATGGTATAAGAAGTTATAGAAGAACGGTATTGTCAAATCTTGGTTCATGTATTGTAACGCCCCAAACCCAGGTCATGAGAACAGCTCAAAACACAACCATTTTAGAACTTAAACATTTTATAGAAAGGATAAAACCACCCGAAAACGGAAAATAACACCCAACCCGAGGTCTCACTCTCAAGATAAAAAGACATACATGCATTCGATATATCTGCCACAAGGGTTACAACACTTGGTTCCAATGCCAAGAACATGAAAAATAACACATGATCCAAAAAGAAACAAAAAGAAGACTAAAAGATCTTCTAACGCATCCGGCTCCTCCAGATGAACCTACTAATCAAAAGCACCTGAAAAATGTTTTTAAATCTTACACTGTGAGCCAAAACCCAATAGAAAATAGACTAATAATGAAATAAAAACAAAGCATGGTAGCAGAATATTATGCATGTCCCGACTCACACGAGCCAAAAAATGAACGATTTTGTTATAAAAAAAAACACATGCAACACATGCATCTTCATGGGCTTTTACCGCAGAACCACATTCTGCCCCTCATTATGCATTTTCACGGGTTTTCACCGCAGGACCGCAGCCCTTTATTATGTATGAATCTTCACGGGCATTTACCATAAGACCGCAGCCCTTCATTATGCACGAATCTTCATGGGCTTTTACCATAGGACCGCAACACCTCAATATGCATGAATCTTCACGGGCTTTCACTGCAGGACCGTAGCCCCTCATTATGCATCGTCATCCAGAGTTTACGAGCACACAACCATGAGCAAATATCGCGTTTTAGAAAACAACTTCATCCCTGGAGAATGAAAACAAAATATAAAAAAAAAACTTCCAAGGCCACATCACAACCTGCCAGAAAAAGAGTACCCCCAACAGAAAGTTAGTCGACTGGAAAACACTATTCAATCAACTGAAAAAGGCTACTTAAATTCTAGAATTTCCAAAAGTCCCAGTTCAGTTGACTGAGTCACCCACTTCAGTCGACTGAACTCTCTCCCAGACAATTCGATCTATTGAATTACCCACTTCAATCGACTGAACTCTCTCCCAGACAATTCGATCGACTAAATTACCCACTTCAGTCGACTGAATGTTGGAGAAAAACAAATCCTAGCCGTCGAAAAAAGATTCACAGCCCCAAATCAAAGCAAACAAACTTACCTTCTAGAAAACCATGGGCACACATAAGTTCAACAACTTCAAAAATAAACCGTAAGAACACTTTAAAAGTCTTTTTGTTCAACCAAACATCATTAAAACACGTAAATCAACTATACATGCATTTTATAGCGGTAAAAACACAAAATTCCATGTAGCACAACTTTAAGACATGAGAGTCTAGGATCTTGCCTCGTTGAGTTAAAAACTCGAGGTGTGAATACCGAAGCAAAATCGAAAGTCATCGAAACAAAATTCCGTCCGGATGAACCCGAAGACCCCGGCACAGATAACAAGAATCCGCTATCCAAACGACAAAAACCAAGGGCTGATATTTTGAGACCTAAATTTAGCAAGATTTAGGTCTCAAAATATCTAGCCAAAGGCTGATATTTATAAGGCCCACTCAAACTTTTTTTTTTCAACTTTGCATCACAAGGCCTAATGGTCCCGGGATCCAATCCAACATGCATGTCAAAGCTCGAACATGCATAAAACAGAAATAAACATGCTATTGTAAGAGATTAAAATAATAAACAACACGTCAAATAAATATCACGAAATTAAAATAGAACTGGGTCTCACAACCTTACCCTCCTTAAAAGAATTTCATCCCTGAAATTTGCTTCGACGCCATAAAGAAAACAACTCTGTCGATCACAATCGACACAAGCACGATAGGTGGTCAGCCAAACCATCCTTAGGATAAAGTCAAATGTGGTTATGATGAAATCAAAGTTTAAACAACGGCTAACTACCTCAAAGACAAAGGAGCTATAAACTTGTCCCAACACCATGTGCTCACCAACTAGGTCTCAACACACAGCGTACTACCCAAGGAGTCCATCACCAACCCTAAAGCAGATGAAACAACAGAATGCGATACTCTTGTATTGATAAGAACGCTGGCCTAGGATTTACACACTAAGAAAGTACCTCTGATCACTAAAGGAGTAGCTACATCATCATGCATAATCGATGCCTTAAAAGAATTAGAATCTGTAAGGGTATACACTCGGCCCTATATCACTCTAGTCTGTTCACCATAACCCGGGACTGTAGGTTGTCGTGCTGACAGGACTAAGGTACCCTCATCCGTAACTTGAGACGTCTAAACTGCTGGGTGCTATTGTCTGTAATCTGGTTGACCCTGTGCAAATAGAACAGTTGGTGCACCTACTGTGCTCAGCATGCTACCACCCTGAGGACAGTTCCTGCGAATATGCTCAAGCTGGCCACACCTATGACAAACTAGTAGCTCCCTCACCTGTAATTGAACCAATACCGAACCTTGGGACTGCCTCGACTGTGGGAAATCTATCGTACGATGCCCTGGCTACCTGCACTAGAAGCAAATGAGCTCCCTTTGTTTTGGCCTCCCAAATTAAGCCACAAATGGTGCTGGGGTTGAAAACTGCTATCGTGATCTAGATGGATGAAAACTAGAGCTAAAGGACCTCTGCTACATGTTAAAGCACCCACTTAACTTTGTCTCTGCTCCTCTGTACGGTGCCCTAACCTCCCTAGGTCCACGAGTCTCACTCAAAGTGTTCTTGATCACTGCTGCTGACTATACTAGCTCTGTAAAAACACAACCTAAATCTTGACACTCGCTCCCTGATTGCAGGCCTCAAACCCCTCTCAAACCTTCTCGAATGTAGCTCGCCTGTAGCTACAAATACTCATCACCCCCTGAGTGAGAGCATAGAACTCCTCTCTGTATAAGTCCCTTGAGGAAGCAAGATAGTATTTCTTAAGAAAAACCCTCTTAAAAGCTGCCCACGTACCCTCTACGGTATTTATAGCATATTTCCACCACTCATGGGTGCTAACTCTCAGCTGGAAGGCGATAAAAGAAACCCTCAAATCTTCCTCAACTATCTGCAGTGTATCTAGAATTTGGGTCACAAGTTCCAAACATTCTATAGCTACCGTGGAATCAGGATCCCCAGCGAAGGTAGGAGGGTCATGACGCCAAAACTCTAGCAGTCTCAAGTAACTGACGGATGGAACCTACCATCTCACGCAGCAACTCTATCGCGTCTATCGATCCTTAGGGAAAATTTGCATCCCTAGCATCAGGGATTGGCATATCTCCTTGGCCCAAATTACGGCCACAGCCTTGACCACGGCCTCATCCTCTCTGCGCAGACATCACTTCTATACGAAAGGAATAAAGAACATAAGATGTAGCACGTCGCATTAACATAAACATTAACTACATAATCATGCTAACACTCATCCATAAATGATCATATAAACACGTTTCACGTATTGAGGAGAACCGACAAGAGTGACACGTCAATTTGAATAACCTACTTAGATTTCTTGCCCAAAAACATGTCGGCCAAACGCATTTCTAACTTAACTTTCAAGTTTGTTAATCCAAACGCCCAAAGGCAAGACTAATCAATCCTAAGGTCAAACCCCCATGCTCATGTGTACACAATATCAAGCTATCATGCTCACGTTATCAAAACATCTAAATACATACTATTAAGCATACGGAATCAACCTCATAAGGTGATGCACCCTCTTCCCATGGCTTTGAGGTCTTCGAACCCAATGCTTTGATACCATTTGTAACACCCCAAGCCCAGGTCACAAGAAAAGCTCAAAACACAACCATTTTAGAACTTAAACATTTCATAGAAAGGATAAAACCACTCGAAAATGAAAAATAACACCCAACCCGAGGTCTCACTCTCAAGGTAGAAATACATACTTGCATTCAATATATCCGCCACAAAGCTTACAACACTTGGTTCCAATGCCAAGAACATGAAAAACAATACATGACCCAAAAAGAAACAAAAGGAAGACTAAAAGATCTACTTCCCCATCCAGCTCATTCAGATCAACTTATTAATCAAAGTACCTGAAAAAGATTTTTAAATCCTACACCATGAGCCAAAGCCCAATAGAAAATAGACTAATCATGAAATTAAAACAAAGCATGCTAGCTGAATATTATGCATGTCCTGACTCACACGAGCCCAAAAAATGAACGATTTTGTTAAAAAAAGAAGAAAAAACACATGCAACACATGCATCTTCGTGGGCTTTCACCGTAGGACCACAATCTGCCACTCATTATGCATCTTCATGGGCTTTCACCGTAGGATCACAGCCCCTCATTACGCATGAATCTTCACAGGCTTTCACCATAGGATTGCAGCCCCTCATTTTGCATAAATCTTTATGGGCTTTCACCGCAGGACCGTATCCCCTCATTATGCATCGTCAACAAGAGTTTACGAGCACTCAACCATTAGAAAATATCATGTTTTAGAAAACAACGTCATTCCCGGAGAATGACAACAACATAAAAAAAACTTCCAAGGCCACATCACAACCTGCCCAAAAAAAGAGTACCCCCAACAGAAAGTCAGTCGACTAAAAAACACCATTCAGCCAACTGAAAAAGGCTACTAGAACTCCAGAATTTCCCAAAGTTCTAATTTAGTCAGCCAAGTCACCCACATCAGTCGATTGAAACCTCTCTCAGGGCAATTCGATCGACTGAATTACCCAGTTTAGCCGACTGAATGTTGGAGAAAAACAAACCTTAGCCGATGAAAAAAGATTCACAACCCCAAATCAAACCACACAAACTTAGCCTTTAGAAAACCATGGGCACACACAAGTCCAACAACTTCGAAAATAAACCAGAAGAACACTTTAAAAGCCTTTTCGTCCAACCAAACATGGTTAAAACACATAAATCAACTATACTTGCATTTTAAAGCAGTAAAAGCACATAAAATTCCACGTAGCACCCCTATAAGACATGAGAGTTTAGGATCCTATCTCGTTGAGTTAAAAACTCAAGGTTTGAACACCGAAACAAAAACAACTGTCGTCGAAATGAAATTTCGTCCAGATGAATGCAAAGCCCCTAACACGGATAACAAGAATCTGCTATCCAAACACCAAAAATAAAGCCCGGGCCCACCAAAAAACTAGAGAGAAGGAAGATGTTTTGTTTATAAAAGAAAGAAACTTATCTAGCAAGAATTAGGTCTCAAAATATCTAGCCAAGGGCTGATATTTATAGGGCCCACTCAATGTTTTTTTTTTCAACTTTGCACCACAACGCCCAACGGTCCCGGGATTCAACCCAACATGCTTGTCAAAGCTTGAACATGCATAAAACACATATAAGTATGTTATTGTAAGAGATTATAACAATAAACAACACGTTGAATAAGCATCATGAAATTAAAACAGAACCGGGTCTCACATGTATGATCTTTCAGTTTATGTTTGTAGTTAAGCTTTAGATGATGTATTGATGTTGGGATATTTTTGTAACTATACCTTGAAGTGTTGTGAGGCCATAAGGCCAAATTCAATGTTGTTGAATGTGTGTTGGTGGTATACATACTTTAGAGATGTTTTTGGATTAAACCTTAATGAACTCTTTTGTTTTGGATGAATGTTTGAGTTGAATTCTCTTGTTTAAAAGGTTCTGATCCTCTTTTCTTACCAAATCTAATGTTTTTCCAAGTCCCTTGCAGGCTTTTTTTGCTTGAAATAGGTTTGGTTAAATGTTGGAGCTTCAAAATTTCAAGAAAACAAAACACCACTCACGTACCAAACCGATCGAGCAATCTTTAGACCGATCGAGCGGTCTTGGTATGGTCTTGGTTCCTCTGTTGCAGATTGAAAAAGCTATGAGCAATGATAGACTAATTGAGCGATCTTTAAACCGATTAGGCGGTCTGTCTGGTGGACCATTTTTTAGATTGTTTTAACTTTTGTTCCTCTTTTAAAATTAGTGTGTCTTCTTCATCTCAAAACCTTTTTGGGTCATTCTTATGTTCAACTTGAAGCCTCAGAAGTCTACTTTTCAAATATTCTATCCTTTGATTGAAATTCTTTTTGATTAAAAACGGTGTCTTGCTTCAAAAAGTGAGGGTGGCTTGGTTTTCTCAAACTTTTACTTTTTTTGGTTCTTCTTGTTTTGGGCTTGAGACGTGACTGTACATGAACATAATGTACAAAAATGTAATGGTGACATTCTTTGATTGGTTAGCTACGTCCCTTTGAAATTCCTAATTTGATATCCCAGACTTTGGGTTGACATTGAGTAAAATTATTATGAATCTTAAGGTGGATAGTTTTGATTTAACGTAATTCGATCTTGACCCTAGACCGTAGTGATTTAAATAAAACAGTTGTGGTATAAAACCCAACGATGTGGTTATTTCTTTACAACGAGGCACACTAATGGCCTTAGTGTTCAAATTACCAATAAAGTTTACTCCTTGGATTTTTTCGATGTTGAGTCCGTTGGTTATTTCTTTTGGTCGGGTTTTGGTTTGTTCCCATGCATAGCATATATTATCATCATAGCTATTGAATTTTTGAATAATATCTATCAAAGTGTTATCCTGTTACATGATTATATGAAATTCTATCCTTGAATGATGAATTGGATTGAATTATGTTTGAGTTAGCTTAGTAGAGTTTTTAGAGTTTTTCTTTTAGGCATTCGCTCACGGCATTGAAGCCACAGGTGAAGGCGAAAAGTTCCACCCGTCAGAAGAATACCCAGTGAACCAAGATTTTGGGGTAGCTTAAGACGATTAAATTAAAGTTTCTTGAAGAAGCTATAGTAGTTGATCTCTTATCCTTTTTTTGTAACGACTTAAAACATTGTCGAATGAATGTGATTATAACTTTTGTGGAATTTATTGAGAAAAACCTAATGCAGATGTATTAAATTATGTTTTAATTACAAAATGACTCATTACATAATTCCTATTATTATATGTATATCTTAACATTCCCGAGAATTGAGGCGTTACATCTCCTACAACAAAGAAAAACCCAACCCCTGTTGAATGACGAGAGATCCTAGCTATTAAAAAACAATTTCCACACACAACCCACATGGATAGGTAAATTCTAACATATTCAACCTCCATACACATCCCATGGAAAGGAAAAGCAAATCATAACTAAAAAAAAAACATGAATAACATGACTAACACGACAAATTATAACTAACAAGAAAACAAGGTAGAAAAAAATCTAACCAGCCGAATGCTCCACATCCCTCTTGAAACTCTTCTCCTCGGACGGTCATAGAAAATGAAACCTCAAATAAGAACATAAAAAGGACAGCCAGCACCTTTAACCAAAAATCCTTATTGGCCAAAACGATCCTCAACATCGCCAAGCAGGCACCAAAACCCCACAAGTTAAGTCAAAGAAACTGGTTCTATACACATAAGAACCTTCGCTCGGAAAACTATCGAGTCTATCTTCAGACCCTAGCGAGTAAGAGATCGAATACCTCCCAAATAGCATAATGATTTGATAAAAACCACTGAGAATCAACAATGCCCAGTGGCTCAAAAAAACCCACCAAACTATAACAAAACAAGCTAGCCAGCTAGCCAGCTAGCCAGCTAGCTGGCCTTTCGCAAACTACAATAACCCAAAAAACCAGCCAGAATAGAGAAAGAACAATTATAATTCTTTAGTGATATGAATTATAATTTATGAAATTAGGAATTTAATTTGGATTAAATTAATTTTTTTTAATTACATAAGAAGCCCATATCTTATTTACTCCTTAGATCCTTGTTATAGCTTATATATATATATACTATAATCCATTTGTAGCTAGGGTTTTTAAATTATCATAAGAATCAGTAAAAATGGTGCAGCCATAGTTCGGGTTTAATCACAAAGACCAGAGCTCACCCTTTGGATGTGATTAAGTGTACGAGAATACGGTAGAAGGTCTAAGGCGCTGACAATTTTTCTGATTCACACATCTATCCAAAAGATTTCTGTTCGAGTGTTGAGACTAGATCAAACCAGAAAGATCTCGAAGGTGTAATCCTTTTTCTTCCATGTAAGGTTACGGGTTCTTATCATCTTCTTTGGTATAATCTATATGCATTGTCATGAGTTCCTAGGATCTCGTTTCCCAACAATAATGTTGTGAATTTTAGGGGTGTGTAGTTAAACCGCTAACCCACACCCAACCCGTCGACTTGTGTCGACCCGCACTAACCCGCGCGATTTGTGTTGGTTGGTGGGCGGGTTAGAAGAAAAAATAAGGCGGGTGGTTTGGTTGTAGTTTACAATTCTTCAACCTACCATTCAACCCATCCCAACCCGCCTTGGGTGCATATAGGCTTTAGTATTCCTCACATACATAGAATTTTCACTCATTATATATATAAGCTATAAACCTGACATAATGTTTTACTTTTGTGTATTTTTCCAATATTTTTGTATGTTCTATACGTTCATCCGTCATTGCAACCTATTTTACTTTTGTGATTAACGCTAAATGTGTTATTGTGTTTTACTTGGTTTAAATGCTAATTCTTGAAATTGAATGTGTTTTGTCGATTGCTACCCTAATATATTTTTGTGATTACCGTCGAATGCGTTTTTTATAGGAGATGCTAATTTTTAAATAGTTTGACCTAATTGTTGAATGTGTTTTGCCTAAAAAAAATGGCTTGCTAACTTTGTTGAAAATTTAATTATGCACTTTTTTATTTATATAATAACTCCACCCTCCAAACCACCAAATTTGTCGGTTTGAAACCGCCTAAAAAGTCTCCTAACTTGCCGATTTAAGAGATGAGCGGGTTGGCAGTGGGTTGAAAAGTTCTCCACCCACCAAGGGTGGTTTGGGTGAAAATATTACTCCAACCTAACTGACCCAACCCAACCCATACACACCCCTAGTGAATTCTACTAGAATCAAAAAGCAAATATCAAGTGATGAGGTATAACGACCCGATTTGGACCCTATGTCACGCCCTAAAACCCGGGGTCACGTGAAAATCCACCAAACATCCGTTTTATATGAAAATATAGGTTTGCATACTTTAAAATCCGCCTGTTGACACCAATGGAATACCCAACAAGGTATATCTCTCATAAATAAAAGACAATAGTTCAACATGCGTACAATATGTCGCCTTATGGCGTACAAAACCTGCCTTCAGGAACAGGCATATCAAAAAGGAAAACTATAAAAGTCTTCCGCCACCGTGGACACCACCAAACTACTCCTCATCCACGGCATCACCTGAAAATATTTTTTTACAAAAAATTCCCACCCGTGAGCCGAAGCCCAATAGAAACAGATAATAAGCTGTAAAGCAGGAATATGTAATCATGTGGTGGGAGCAAACTCAATCACAAGACCAAAATAGGTTTTCCATCTAAAACCCTCAAGTTTTCCCATCAGACTACACAAGTCTCCCAAAACAGTTTTATTTCATAAAACTATGTTTTCATCCTTCAAACCAGGTATTGCAACAAATGCAAATAAACCACTAGAGTTAAGGAAAAACAGTAATCAAAACATCGTTCCCTCGCGGAATGTACCATCGCGAAAAAGAAGAATATGATCCTATGTACCAACTCAATCACAATGGGATAGAGGTAACAACTATAGACCCCTGTCCAGTATCTAATCCCCATATATCATGGGATCGGTTAGATACACACAAGTTCTATACGGAGCACCATGACGAGCCACTCAATTTATGGGTACGACCCCGAGGGAGCTGAGCACCCATCCGCCTCAATTTACGGGGACTAACCCAAAAGACCTGAGTACCTACTCTGCGCACATTTTCGGACTTAAATCGAGGGCAACTCGTGTCAAATACACGTCATCCTGGTACATCTAGATAATCTTCTAAAAACATTTCTCAAATCGGTACAATATGCATGTACATAGATCCATCCATCACCAGGAGATCAGAACAAAACATTTTCAAAATATTTTTTCCCAATGCAATTATACAACGCATGTATAAGCAAGAGATCTAATCCATGAAATCATGGAGATCAAACCAAAACATGTAAAAACATACACATTTTATGAAAATATTTTAGAAACTGAGGCTCAACCCAAAGGGTTAGCTCTAAACCTCCAATAAACAAGTCTTACCCAAAAGTTTTCATAAAAACTCCCTTTTTAAACCATCCCATTGAAAATCAACCTCCACAACACGAGATCTCAAAGATCCATCACTTTAAAAAAAAACACCAAGTGAAGTGAGGGAAACCAAAACCCAACCATTGAACCACCAAAACTTCACTAACAACTCACACAGGGCTCCAGTCGACTGGCCCAAGCCCCCAATCCACTGAAAACATGCTGGAAACCAAAGGAAGGCCCAACAGAAAGAAACCAGTCGACTGACCCTCTAGTCCAGTCGACTGGGCACCAAAACAGAAAGATTTCAGTTGACTGACCCACTGGTCCAGTCGAATGATGGGCCAAGAACAAGATCTAGTCGACTGATCTAATGATCTAGTCGACTAATCAGCTTGGAAATTGATTTTTAAGCTACGATTTTGTGATTTCAAACTTCAAATCAAGCCTCCAAACTCTTGTTTTTGATATCCACAACCATACCCTAGCTTAGGACTATCACAAAACCTCAAAAGAAACATCCAACACTCAATTTCATCCAATCGAAACGCTGAAAAAGTGTTTAAGACTATCACAAAACCTCAAAAGAAACATCCAACACTCGATTTCATCCAATCGAAACGCCGAAAAAGAGTTTTAAAACCTAAAATCCCAACTTTGAAACAAAGATTATTTCCAAGCATTTAACATGGTGAAAACACATAAGATTACATATACAACCCTTATACAGCAGTAGAATCTGAAATCCTACCTCATTGGGTCAAAAACCTGATGCCTCGATCTACGTGCAAATTTGAGTTTTGCCAAAATCAAAATCCATCCAGATGGATGCGTAGACCACGATGCCAATATCAAGGATCCGCTGTTGGATCGTTGAAAATAGAGCGTCGGGCCCCCGAGAAGTTAGAGAAAAGGCAGAGAATATGGAGGAAACTTAGGAGTTAAGTTTTGAAAATATCTTTTAAAAAAATATCTAACTCCAGATATTTATAGGCCTCTAAAATATCTTTTATTTTTATTTTTTAAGTTCGCACAGAAACTCCCTACAACCCCGGGATGCAACCCCGCATACTCAGATTAACCAAAACATGCATCGAAATGCATATATGCATATTAAAGCAAAAATGCTAAAGCGTGACTAAAAACACTTAACATGCATATAAATCAAAAAGAAACGGTATAGGATCTCACAACTCTCCCCCCCTTAAGGAATTTTGCCCCCGAAATTCACTACAAGGTCACGAGGTGAACAACTCAGGGTTTCTCTCAAGAACCCCAGACTCAAGCTCCCAAGTCGCTTACTCAACCCCGTGACGAAGCCACTGAACTTTGACATAAGCAATCGTTCTCCCCTGCAACACCTGTTCCTTCGTATCCAAAATCTTCACGGGATGCTCCTCATACGTTGCATCCTCATCAACTCGCAACTCAGCCTAATCTAACACATGAGACGGATCTGGCTCGTACCTCCGAAGCATAGAAACGTGAAAGACGTTATGCACAGATGCTAACTGAGGCGACAAGGCCAGACAGTATGTTACCACCCCAATCCTTTCCAAGATCTCAAATGGTTCAATAAAACGTGGTGATAGCTTCCCACTACGACCAAATCTCATCAACCCTCTGCATGGCAAGACCTTTAGAAACACATGGTCTCCCACGGTGAACTCTAACGGTCTCCTCCTCCGATCAGCATAACTCTTCTGGCGGCTCTGAGCCGTCACCAGCTGCTGACGAATCACTATAATCACCTCGGTCGTTTCTCGCACTAGATCGGGTCCCAAAACAACGGTTTCTCCCACCTCTATCCAACATACAGGTGATCTACATTGCCTACCATACAGAGCCTCATACGGTTCCATCCCAATACTGGACTGATAGCTGTTGTTGTAATCAAACTTAGCCAAAGATAGATGATCCTCCCAAGAACCCCAAAAATCAAGCATACAGGCTCTCAACATGTCCTCTAAAATTTAAATGGTCCTCTAAGACTGACCGTCGATCTGAGGATGAAAAGCTGTACTAAAAGTCAAGCTCGTCCCCAAAGCCACCTGAAGACTCTGCCAAAAGCGTGATGTAAAGCGCGCGTCTCGATCAGAAACAATAGTCACCGGTACTCTGTGTAGTCGGACTATCTCCTGAATATACAATCTGCTCAATCTGTCCACCGAGTCTCTCATTCGAATGGGAAGAAAATGTGCTAACTTCGTCAACCTATCCACTACAACCCAAACAGCTTCATGTCCCCTCGGCGAACGTGGAAGTCCTGATACAAAATTCATAGTGACATTCTCCCACTTCCACTCAAATGTAAGCAACGGCTGCAATAATCCAGCTGGTCTCTGGTGTTCCACCTTCACTTGCTGACAAGTAAAGCAACGAGAAACGAATTAGATTACATCCCTCTTCATTCTCGTCCACCAGAACTGACGGCGTAAGTCATGATACATCTTCGTGCCTCCCGGATGCACTGCAAGACGTGAGTGATGAAACTCATGTAACACCTCAGCACGGCACGACTTTGGCACAAACAATCGCCATAGCAACCTTAGACTCTGATCTAAACTCATCACCCATCTTGTTGTATCTGTCCCACTGGCAATACGGTCCCGTATCATCTGAGCCTCCTGATCGGTCCTCTGGGCCTCCAACACACGTGCAACTAAAGCAGGTTGTGAAGCAACTGCATATAAGGTCGCACCTCCCACTATCTCCCCGAGACACAGATCAAACTCCCCAACGTCCCCAAGAATGTCCCACTCTCGCATAGCCACTGAACCTAATGAGCCATGAGATCTCCTACTGAGTGCATCAGCTACGACGTTTGCCTTACCCGGATGGTACTGCAAATCGAAGTCATAGTCTTCCAACAACTCCATCCATCGTCGTTGGCGAAGATTCAAATCCATCTGTGAAAACAAGTACTTTAGGCTCTTGTGATCAGAAAAAACCTTGAAACGCTCACCATAGAGATAGTGACGCCATGTCTTCAAGGCAAAAACCACGGCTGCCAACTCCAAATCGTGTGTTGGGTAGTTCCTCTCATGTGTCTACAACTATCGGGATCCATAAGCTACAACCTTGTCCTCCTGCATCAGAACGCAACCCAAGCCCTCATGTGAAGGGTCACAGTACACTGTGTAACCCAAACCTCACTCAAGAATAATCAGCACGGGTGCACTGGTCAATCTCCTCTTCAGCTCCTGAAAAGCTGACTCACAAGGCTCGCTCCATACAAACGTGACTCCCTTCCACGTCAAACGCGCCATTGGTGCTGCAAACCTAGAGAAGTTCTTCACAAATCGCCGATAGTAACCTGCCAGATCGAGAAAACTGCATATCTCAAAAACATGCTTCGATCGCTGCCAATCCGTCACTGCATCAGTCTTCGACGAGTCCACTGACACTCCATCCTTTGACACCACGTGTCCAAGAAATCTCACCTCCGTCATCCAAAACTCGCACTTCTTGAACTTCACATACAAGCGATATTCTCTCAGAAGCTGCAAAACAACATGCAGATGCTCCTCATGTATCTCCCTTGTGGGTGAATAGACCAGAATATCATCCACGAACACAACCACGAAACTATCTAAGGGTGGAAGATACGGTTCATCAAACTCATAAATGTAGCAGGGGCATTCGTCAGACCGAACGGCATAACTAGAAACTCGTAGTGACCATAGCGAGTCCGAAAAGCGGTCTTTCCTATGTCTTCATCCCTAATCCTAGCTAACGATACCCTGACCTCAAGTCAATCTTTGAAAAGCAGCGCGACCCCCTCAACTGATCAAACAAGTCGTCAATCCTCGGCATCGGATACTT
>JAULJZ010164413.1:0-25944 GCA_032270985.1 Heliamphora pulchella | reverse complement strand
AATCAACACAAATCAAAGTCATACCACAAGAGTGAGTCTAGATCCTACCTCAAAGAAGATCCTCCATCAAGAATCAAGCCCCACGTGAGCTCCAAGTCGGTAAAGCCCAACACATGCAACTTCAAAGGAGCTTCCAACGTATATCCATGCTCTCCAATGGCCGCTCGCGCAAGGAAACGGCAAGATCTTCACCCCCAATGAACATGAAAACTCTCATGGACCTCCAAAACTAAACCCTAGCTCACTCCTAAGCTTTTAGAGGGAGAGGAGAGGAGAGAAAATAACAAAACCAGCCCCAAAACCTACATTTATAACCTCTGCCCGTCACAGATCGCTCGATCGGTCTTAGGACCGCTCGATCGGTCTCTGCTGTGACTACACATTTGGTCTGATTTTAAACAAGCATATCTCTTTCATCCGAACTCCAAATAGGGTCATTCTTGTGTTCAAACTGAAGCCCCCGAAGTCTACATTTCAATGGTTTAAATCTCATACCAAAATTCATTTTGTACAAAACGTTATGGCTAAATTAGTCAAGGTATGTCACTTTTTTTTACACATTTTTCACATATTTTTGTCTAAACATCCATTAGAACCTCATCTTTTTCCTCTAACATACCTTTCATGTGTATCCAAGCTCAAAACATCACCAAGCTAAAGTTTTAATTTTTACTCCCATCAACACTTAATCATCTCTTAAAATAAAACGGGTCAGGGTCTCACATCATCACTCTAGGATTTCTTGCCTTCGTAATGGTCGGCGCCTTAGCTTCCCCAATAGGTGGCAAGGCTTTAAGTACCTTTCTTAACAATTCATAAGATGAGCAAGTTTTTCTAAAATCATTAAAAGAATTGGGGTGAAAATTTACCTCATCTTTCACGCTAGCCATCAAATAAAAGTTGGCCACTTCTTCATCGCTAGAACTTTCACTTGACTCGTTTGAGTCCGAGTCATCCCATGTTGTACCCTTCATGGCCTTCTTTTTTTTTTTAAATCTTTTTTCAGTAAAGGACATTCCATTCTTATGTGTCCGACCTTCTTGCAGTTGTAGCAAGTGAGAGGATCTTTCTTATATTCTTTCTTACTTGAGTTATTTTTATCAAATCTTGTGCCACAGAACTTTCTTGCAAACTTCTTGTCTCTCTTGAAAAAATTTTCAAGTCTTCTAATAATGAGAGCCATATTATCATCATTAAGCTCCTCATCTTCCTCATCACTAGAACTCTCCTTTAAGGCTTTGAGAGTAATGAATTTATTGGCTTTGTTTTGCTCGTTGACTCTATCATTGATCTTGACTTCGTATGTCAAGAGAGATTCGATAAGTTCATCCACTGTCATCACTCTAGGATTTCTTGCCTCCGTAATGGCCGTCGCCTTAGCTTCCCCAATAGGTGGCAAGGCTTTAAGTACCTTTCTTAACAATTCATAAGATGAGCAAGTTTTTCGAAAAGCATAAGAGAATTTATAATATGAGTAAATCTAGTATACATATTTGAAATAGTTTCATCATCAAACATTTTAAATCCTTCATACTCACTAGATAACCTATCAATTTTAGAATCTTTAACATCTTGTGTTCCTTTGTATATAATTTTTAATTTTTTAAAATTTTTTTTGCACTCTTACAAGTCATAATATGATTATATTCATTAGCATCAAGAGCACAATATAAAACATTCATAGCACTTAAATTAATTTGAAGTAATTTCATATCACTTTCATTCATTTCTTCTTCAAGTTTAGGAACCTCTTTTCCTTCAACAAATTTAGTAGGAATAAAATTACCTTAGACAATCACTCTCCAAGCTCTCTAATCCATTGTTTGAATGAAAATTCTCATCATTTGTTTCCAAAATGTGTAATTAACAGCACAAAAGATTGGAGGTCTTGTAAAGGATTGACCCTCTCCAAAAGGGGATACACCAATACTAGCCATAAATCTTTTCACAAAAACTTATTAGGTAAAAATGTGACCAAAGCTCTGATACCAAATATGAGTGTAGTGCAGTCTCAAGAGGGGGGTGGATTGGGTATTTAAAATTTCTTACAAATTTTTAGGATTAAAACATGCAATAGATGTTCACTTAATTTTAATCACAATTTTATTCAATAGATATGTATGAAATATATCAATAAAAAATAAAGAGTTTAGAGATAGAGAAAACGAAGCCATGATTTTACAAGATTTGGCACATCGGCCTACATTCTTGCCTCAAGCACACCGCTTTGAGGATTCTACAAATCCCTCCTTAAGGCGGGGATGTCTCTCTCCTTCACTAGGTGCCTTTACACCAAGAGGGCCCTAGCTCTTCAAATCCAAGTGAATCCCCACACTTAGACAAGGTTAAAACCCTGGCTTGAAAAACAATTGAAATAGAAATAGAGGTATACAAGAACAAGTTCCTTCAATGAGCAAACAAGTACAAATGATAGTACACTAATTTACTCTCAAGAATACATCAGATGAAGCTCAATGAGAATTTCTAAGGATTATTGTCAAGAATATGAACAAGAATTTGAAATATGAAAGCACAACTTTGAGTAATAAAAGATTATGAGATTGGAGAATAGTTGGATGCTTTTAACAGAGGTAAAAGGCTGTATTTATAGGCAAAAAATCATGACCAGTCGTTGTAATATTTATGAAAAATTTCAACTAGTCGTTATTCAACAGAATTTAAATTTTAAACCCGTTCAGTCGACTGACCATGGCCATTAGTTTACTGAATTACTGAATGAACTGACCCCAAAATTCCAGTTTACTTTCATTCGACTGAACCTCCTTTGGTTCAAGTCTTGAATATCCAGTAAGTATTCAGTCGCCTGGAACATATTATTTAGTTAACGGAATTGCTATAAAACATGTTTTTCTCATTTTAGGTTCTTCAATTTTCATTTTTATTTTGAGAAAATGAAAATTGAGTATTAAGAATCCTATGGTCCGTCTAAGGTTTCCTATAAGTTTCAAGAGATATAAATAAGATTGTGAACTTATAATGCTCCTAAATTGCAATACATTTGAAAATTTAAACTAAGTCTTCAATTTGTCTTTCTTTGCACCAGTACTTGTAGCCAAAGTATTTGACTTGAATTACTTTATGGCTTTCAATTTGTATCCATAATTGTGTTAAACATTAATTTCTTGTAAACAATCTCAAATTGCACAATTAGATACTTTGGTTTGTTATCATCAAAATGGTCGTTGAAACCTTGTTAGGCCAACAACATCTTGGTGTCTCCTGGGTGCACAGCAAAACGAGAATGGTGGAAGTCCCGTAACACGTCATCGCGACATGATTCTGGCACAAATACTCTCCCAGCAAACCTCAAACTCTGATCCGACCTCACGACCCATCCCGTGGTGTCTCTACCACTGGCAACACGATCCCGTAATATTTGAGCCTCTTGATCTGTCTACTGAGCTTCCAGCACACGAGCAACCAACATAGGTCGTGAAGCCACTAAAAACAAGGTTGCACCTACCTCCATCTCCCCGAGACACAGATCAAACTTAACAACCTCCTAAAGCATGTCCTATTCTCGTATGGCAATAGAAGCTAACGAACCATGAGATCTCCTACTAAGAGCGTCGGCTGCAACATTGGCTTTGTTAGAGGCAAACTGCCAAGATTATTGGTTTTCATACGATTTTTCAAAAAAAAAATACTGGATGAGTAATCGCCGAAACAGGCTCTAGATAAAAAAATTTTGATGTCGAACGTTCAAAATAAAAATCAGTGTCACCACAGTTAGTTTAGATGAATACCTTTCGGTCGATTTCTCAACTACGAACTTTGATTCTTCGAGTTGAAGCTCCAAGCAGACTTTCTACTGTATTCCTGATGCAATTCCTGAATATAGTGTGGGTTACGATCCTTCGAGAACTGGTACTGATAGAACCTGAACAACCTTAGTCTTGAAAGACAACCTATGAATATAGTTCTGCCTACCTGCATATATATAGACCTATAGTAGGAACCTGTGGAGTAATTATTGTTGGAGGAAAAATTGCAAAGATTATTATTTTTACAAACGATTTTTGATAAAAAAATTAACTGTATGGCTAAACACCGAAACGGGATTCAGATAAAACTTTTGACGTTGAACGATCAAAATAAAATCCGTACAACGAAAGTTAATTTAGAAGAATACCTTTTACCGGTCAAATCTTCAACTACGTTTTTTATTCTGAGTTAAAGTTCTTGTCAGACCTTCTACTGTATTCTCTTATGCGATTCTCAAATATAATGTGAGCTATAATCTATCGAGAACTCGTACTGACAAAACCTGGATCGCTTTGGTCTTGAAGACAAGTTATGAATATGGTTTAGCTTACCAGCATATTTATAGGGCTACAGGAGGGACCTGTAGAGTAATTATGAGTCAGACTTCTAGTGAAATACAGAAACGTATCCAGTAGTTTTTGCAATTAAGCAAACCTCATAGCAGTATTTGTAATTATGAAAACCTTGCAACGATTTCTATAATTTTTATAAAACACTAAATTACAGTTCACACCACTAAAGAACTATAATTGCACTCTGACCCACAATCTGAAGACCATCTTACATTGAGCTCCTGTTATTAACTGCTTAACATTTTTCTCCACATTAAGATTTTCGATACCCATCAATTAAATTTAATTACTGACAATTTAACTTAATCAACATCTCAAAATTCCTTAAACCCTTCTGCTTAACTTATTTGACTACTGGATAATCAAATCCACATGCAGGGTTTAGTCCGGTTAAAACTTATAAGCTTTCTTAAGGGGGTATCGTCAATCCCAATCATTCGAGACGTGGATTCCATCAATAATTAATATTCACCAAATAAATAATATCGCTATCCAACTCACTGTGAATATAGACCCATATAAGATCGCACTCTTTAATGAATCAAAACAACAAATATTAAATATACGCAAATCAATAATTATTTCAGGATTAAAAGTATAAGCACTATTCATAATAATCTTCGGTGTGAATTAATTTATATAGTCAATATAAAATTAATTACCCAAATGCGTCCCGTTCAATACACACAAAGTGTACTAGCACAAAGAGTCAGAATAATAGACGATGGTATTATCTATTCTCCATAATCAAGGTATGTCTAGTAAAACTTTGTGCTACAGTGGTACCGAAGGTATGCCTATTTTCATCTAAATTGTGAACATAAAATTTATATTCTGCAAAAACCTAAAATATGATCTTCTGTGTGTTAGCCGTACTCTACACACCAGATTAAATATTATACAGAATTAAGGACATCCATGCATAACATTAAAAAAATGATACACATACATTGCACATAAAGATTCTCATAAAATAAAAAATTTATTTTATTAAAATAAAATTAAATACTAAAAATATAGTTTTCAGTATACCAACCTTAACAATCTCCCACTTATACTCAAAATCATGTTGCCATACATCTGACTTCCATACCCTCTACATGACTATCAAAAGTCTTGACTAGTAAGCTCTTTGTAAAAGGATCTGCTCACAACAATATCACCTCTCTATATAATTTTCGCATCAGGTGATACGTACGCTCAATGTGCTTTCATTTGTTGTGGACTCTTAGCTCCTTTGAGTTTGCAACCGCTCTGCTATTGTCACAATAAAGTGTAACAGCCGACTGAACTGAAGGGACCACCTCTAGATCCAACAGGAAGTCTTAAGCCAAACGCCCTCCTTGGTTACTTCAGAAACTGCCATGTATTCAGCCTCCATAGTGGAATCAACAATGTAGAACTGCTTGATACTCCTCCAACTTATAGCTCCATCTCCTAAGGTAAACACATATCCTGATGTAGACTTATGGGAATCTTTCGTTAGGGTTGATATACTAAAAATCATGTTTTTAGTATTTAATTTTATTTTAATAAAATTAATTTTTTATTTTATGAGAATTTTTATGAGCAATATATGTGTATTATTTATTTAATATTATGCATGGATGTCCAATAATCTGTATAGTATTTAATCTGGTATGTAGAGTACGATTCATACATAGAAAATTAGATTTTGAGTTCTTGCAGAATATAAGTTATATGTTCATAGTTTAGATAGAAATGAACATACAATCGGTACGACTATAGCACAGAATTTTAGTAGGCCTGTATTGATTACGAAGAACAAATAATAGCATCATCTATTGTTTCGACTCTCTGTGCTAGTACACTTTGTGTGTATTAAACGGGATACATTAGGATAATTAATTTTATACTGACTATATAGATTAATTCACATCCTAAGTTTATTATGAATAGTATTTATGTTCTTAATCCTGAAATAATTATTGATTTGCGTATATTTAATATTGATTGTTTTGATTCATTAGAGAGTGCGATCTTATAAAGGTCTATATTCACAGTGAGTTGGATAGCGGTATTATTTATATAGTGAATATTAATTATTGACGAAATTCACGTCCCAAAAGATCGAGATTGACGATACCTCCTTAAGGAAGCTTATAAATTTTGACCGGGACAAACCCTATAGGTGGATTTGATTATCCGGCGGTGAATTAAGTTAAACAGAAGAGTTTAAAGAATTACAAGACACCAATTAAATTAAATAGTCAGTAATTAAATTTAATTGGTACGTATCAGGAATCTTAACGCGGAGAGAAATTATAAGCATTTAATAACAGGAGCTCAATGCAAGGTCTTGAGATTATAGGTCAGAGTGCAATTATAGTTATTTATTGGTATGAATTGTAATTCAGTATTTTATGAAAATTGCAAAAATCACTACTAATTTTTTCATAATTGTAGATACCGCTATGAGATTTGCTTAATTGTGAAAATTACTGATGGATATCTACGTTTCACTACAAATCTTACTCGTAATTACTCCACAAATTCTTGCTGTAGCTCTATAAATATGTGTATAGGCTAAACCAGTTTCATAACTTATCTTCCAGACTAATGCTATCCAGGTTCTGTCGGTACGAGTTCTTGATCGATTATAGCCCACACTATATTCGAGAATCGCATAAAGAAATACAGTAGGAGATCTTACGGGAGCTTCAATTCAAGAACAAAAACGTAGTCGAAGATTTGACCGGTAAAAGGTATTCTTCTAAATTAATTTTGGTTGCACGGATTTTAATTTTGATCATTCGACGTCAAAAGTTTTATCTAGAGCCTGTTTCGACATTTGCCCGTGCCGTTAATTTTTAACCAAAAATCATTTGCATAAATAATGATCTTGACAATTTTGCCTCCAACAATTGGTATTAGAGCTATTTTGTTTTGTGTTTACGGTTATCGGGGTCGAGTAGTTTTAGAACTGCGCTAACTTGGTTTTGTAGGCGTTCTAACCCCAGTTTTATGATCCTCATTAATTTTATGTTTGATTGAATGCGTGGATGATGATTATTTAATTTTTAATCACGAGAATTGACCGTGATAGATCGAATGTGAACCTTCGAGACATAGAATCGATATAATAGCTAGTTTTTATTTTAAAAATATCTGTTTAAATTATTTAAGAACAGATTGAATATATCTAAGAACATGAAGAACAGCGGCAGCACAGGTAGTGGTTTTAGGTTTTTACGGGCCACGGATCGCAGAAAAATTTTATTAGTTTTAAATAATTTTTTGGTGAATTTTTTGTAGTATTTATGTATTAAAAACAGCCGCAAAAATAAGTCAAAAATAGCAAATAAAATCACCGAAAATAGCCCACCATCGGCAGCTGTTCTGATAATTTTTTAGGCCATTTTGGGACTATTTTTTGAGTAAATTTTTAGGCATAAAATAGCAGCAAATATACCTTAAAATACTTTCTAAAAACTAAAACAAAACTAGGCTAAAAGCAATGCACAAACAGGCGGCAACTGGCAGAGCGGCAGCGGCGTTGGGCAACGCTGGTTTGGGGTTGTTTTTGAGGCATTCTTTGAACTAATAAGTTGTTGGATATTTGAGCTATTTTTTCAAAAAAAATGGGAATAAAAAAACAACTGAAAAAAGCCTAAACGGGTGACAGAACAAGGCGGTGACACTGGTGGGCGGCGGTGACAGTTTCTAGACAATTTTTTGGTTGTTTTCGAATTAGAATTTTTTTTATAGAAATATAGTCTATTTTGTTAGCTGCATTTGAAAAAAAAAATGGGATGAAAACGGAGTTTGGATGAAGCCAAAACAGCCTCGGGAAGTTGGCGGTGCAGTGCTATTGCCGGGTAACAGTGTTTTTCGTGTTTTGGCGGCCATCGAAGTCTATTTTTTGGGAAATTTTTGAGTAAATTTTTTGACAAAAATTTTTATTTTTCGAGATCTTTCTTTCAGTATAAATATCATCAAAAATGGAGTTCAGATGAGGCGGCAAAAGCCGCCTGAAATTAGTAGCAAGGTGGTGCCAGCGGCGGCATTGTGGTGGCCGGAGGTGGAGGCTTTTCTCAGGCTGTTCTTTGATAGTTTTCTGATATATGAAAGACCGTGATATGATGCATGAGTATATCAAAGTGTATCAGGGTAGCCTGATGCAATCAAGATATAGCAAACTGATAGGAAAAAGAATTATTACAGTTTATCCTCTACAGGAGACTAAAACGCTTCAGCGTTTCACTTTAATCATAAAATCGGGATAAATGTATATCGTCTTTATATATATATGAACTGCGTGGATGATTGTATATCTGTTTTATTTATCTTGTTAATTTAATTAATTTAGAAATTCGGTTTTAGTTAAAATATTTTGTAATAAAAAATAAAATTAAAAAATTTTAATTAATTAATTTTAATTAAATAGAAAAACTTTAAATATTTTATTTTTTACAAAATATCATGTTTAAGATGATTTGTCATAAAATCAGATATCTTGAAAAAACGTGAGAATTAATTCTAGATTTTGAATTAATTAAATGAAAAAATATTTAATCGAAATAAATTATTATTTTTAAAAAAATGTGAAACGAAAAATAAAATAAATAAATGCCTTTAATCAATACCTTAGCTGAAAAGTCAAAGAAAAAACTGTGTATTTATTAAATTTTATTTGTTACTCATTTAAACACGGGAAGATATTTGATTCTTACAGATCGTGTGATCTTCAAAATTAATAAATTTATTTTAATTGAACAGATTTTTTGTAACCCTTAAAAATATTTTAAAAATCTAAGTGGGAGAGAAAATTTATTTACAGATAAATCCTGTGGTCTCCATCTCCAGTTTGTAGGCGATGCAATTAAACCCTACGTGTTGGCAGTAAGGTCTTTCTTCCCATCGGACAGATAAATTACGGTATCGCCAGTACAAATATCCTTTAGGGATAATTCTAGATAATTGTTAGTATGGATCACTACTCCATCTGAAGGATTCATTGCGAAGCGATTAATTTGGGATTAGATGATGGTTAACACTTAGCTGCATATAATATTATTCTATTCATCTGAGTCACTGCTATTTTATACTAAACCGAAACTATGTCAGCTATTTAATTTTACTTGGCAGGGTCAGTTGCCTATAAAATAAAATTAATAGGGATTGGCCTGTTTGGTCATACGATGGATAGTAGGCGTCCTCCCATCGACGCATGCTATTCACCGGGTTCCAGACTGCTGGCAAAGTTTTTTTAAAATGGTAGAGGAAACCAAATTAAAATAAATTCAAAGTATTGCTCGTCATAATTAATGGTATTTTTAATTATGAGATTCTCAGGATTAAAATGGCTTTTAACTCACTCGCTTTAATACTCAAAGAAAACAAACTAACGGGACAGAATTTTGTTGACTAAAAAAGTAACTTGAATATAGTTTTAACTACCACTAGTATTCCTTTAATATCAAGAATTGCATTTGTTTTAGAAAAGGTTCTTGTGACGCCCCGTCCTCCGAGAACGTCAGGACATACATAAGTATAGATAAGGAGGATATTCTAGCCATTCATTCATATTTAGATATCATAAATATTACATCATTAAGAGTTCTGAACTGTTCACAAGTACATAACGATTACAGTTTCACCAAAAAATTTAGCAAGATTACAATACGCCGGTGGAAACTGAACAAAAAGAACAAAAGGTAAAAATCCAATTCTTCAGCTAGCATTGTCAGGGTCCACTGGCTTCTGCCACTCACTCTGTTCTTCAATTCTGTCTTATTCTTCAGGGGCGACTTTCTCAAGAAACTCATCACACTCACCTTTGGCACGTCCAGAAGTAAATTTCCTAAACCTTCTAACAAACTCATTACAAAATATCCTACAATACATATCGTATAACACCCAATACAATTTAAGGTCATGGAGACAGACAAATTTAACATTTACGGCGGGGTAAGCATGTACATAAATAAATGTGCTAGTGTGTGATGCAAATGGATGCAATGTAGATGTCCAATCCGATTATAAATCAACCAATCAAATTTTTGAGTAACACCATTAGGCTGCCCGTACACCAACGTTCCCGATCACAACACCCCATAGCGGACGTTCGGCTCAAGACATGGCACAACTCAGGACGTAACACGGCTCAGGACATATATGACCCAAAGTCAATCATACCCAACATGATAATCCGAATGGCATCATTACATTCCCATACGTTAGGTTCCCGTACGTCAGCGTTCCCTATCACAGTGGCGTATAGCGGCTATTCGGCTCGAGATGTGATACGGCTCCGGACATAACACGGCTCAGGACGTACATTGCCCAAAGTCAACATAACCAATATAATAACCCGAATGGTACCACTACATTTCTGTACGTTAGGTTGCCATTCATTAGCATTCCCGATCACAGCGGCATATAGCGGCTGTTCGGCTCAGGACGTGATACGGCTCAAGACGTAACACGGTTCATAACGTATATGGCCCATTGTCAACACCACTTCTATATATAACCATAACTCAAGGAGCGACGAAAACCAAATTCCCACGAATAAGACCAAGGTACGAAATAACCAAAAACCAATGTACAGGATGCAACCCACAAGATACCCCAAGTGCAATGCAATGATGCTTATGGTACAGCAACTCGTATCTTGAAGTACAACTTAATAATAACATGGTATGAAACTAAACATGGCATGACGCACAAACCAACATAGTGTAAAATACAAGTCTTTAAAGTATAAGATATAACTCACTAAAGCACAGAGTACAAGTATACGAAGTATAAATTATAATTTATGTGACATGAATCCAACCTATCGGCATAGTTTTTAATCATCAAATTGTTAATTTCATACACTAATCACTCACATGAATTATTTAAAATCCATATATTTAAGTTCCACAAGGTGACACGTTACTCATACACTTAGCCAAATTCGGGAAATTATTCAAGTGTCAATTTTAAAGTTACAACAGTGTTTTGAAGTATCTAGACATGAATTTAATTTCTAATTTTTGAGCACCAATTAGATAAAAATATTTTCTACAATTTTCATATTTAACACTAAGGTTAGATCCTAGGGAAAAAAAGGGCATTTGATTTAATTAAGAGAAAACCATTCAGCACTTTACAGAGAAAAGTACAGAATTTAGGGCTTTGTTGGCCACGGTTGTGGGAATCAATTCAAGGGATATGGGTCTAATATTTGGGGAGGTTTTAGTTTAAGGTGTTTCCTACAAGTTTTATGTTTCGTTATAGGGCAAGTTGTTTGAAACAAATTGGTGTTTTTGGCCAATTTATAAAGTGGGTTCAGTCAGCCTAAAAAGGATCTTTAGAATAGGTTTTCAATAGAGAATGCTCAAAACTTTTAGGGGTCCATCCGAGGGTATTTTGAGCTGATGTTTTCTCAGTATTTAGCTCAATATGTTAGCTATATTTTTCATGTTTACCACTTTTGGATTTGGCTATTAAAAACTTAGCTTTTGAGTCTCACAAAATGTGTGATAGAGAGCTTTGTCAGTCACTAAAACACAACAGTGAATTTGCGAAGGGTTTTGGCCTATCAAGACTTCATATGTTTGGCTCATATTTAGTGGACGGTAAGATAAACATATCATCTACAAGTTTTATATTTTGACCCAAGCTCGGTTCTCATTCTAACTTAGGATTTTTAGATCCGCAACTTAGAGTGGTCAAGATCTGACACTCTTTGGCAACAATGGTATATCTGGAGTTTTACCCAACGAAAGCTCTTCAAACCAATTTTGTATGGAAGAGAACATAAAAATATAGGTCTGGACATAAAAATTACTTTAAGATCATTTTTCTACAATTAGTTATGATGTTTTAAAGTTCATGGCAGAAAGTAGGTAAGCCCATAAAATCAAGTTACTTAGGATTTTAATAGCTTAGCTCATAGTGTCCATTTTTAATGTATTTCTTTTCATGCATGTCATAAACTCATATAAACCAAAACTCCAGAACATATTTATACCATAAAACTCAAAAATATACACATGTAAGCACATGCAAAGCTTGATCATGCACAAACAGTCCATAAACTACTTCTACGACACCTTTTTGAGTTATTTTTTGTTTCTTATTTTTAGGGTTGCTTATACATATGGATTGAGAGCTATTTCATGAGAGAATATCAGAGGGTTTTAGGAAATTTACTTAGCTTAGAAAGAGTAGACAATGGTGGAGGATAAACTTAGACTTAGCTTTCACTCAAGGCCTCCTAATTCCCATGCCTCCTTGCTTCTTCCTTCTCCTTCTTCTTTCTTCTTTCTTCTTCTTCTTCTTCTTTCTTCTCTAGAACACTTTGAATATTTTCTGATCTCTCCTCTCTCTCTAACTGAATACATGAGGAAGAAATGAAGGGCCCTTGTCTTGGTTTATATAAAAAAAAATGGTAGTAGATTTAATGATAGTTTGCAAACTTATTTTTAAATTTTTTGATTTATAATTGGTTGCATGGGTGGTGGAGAGACTTTTTAGAAATTTAAAATCTGGAAATTTACAGAAAAATCAGTGGGAATTCGGCTGGGGTGTGTTTGGGTCGTTCAAAGTGCTTTATTTTTCTTTAATTACTTATTTGGTGGTATTTTGACACTACATTGTCCAAGAAAAAGTTTTTAAAATTGATTTGATGTATATTTTTGGTCTTCTAACTTACTAAAATAAATTATTTTAGTGTTATTATTATTATCATAATTTATAAAAATGTTGACGACAATTAATTGTTTAAATGTAGGCAATTAAGCCACTTTTAAGTTATTTTGACTATATGTGACTTTTTGACTTATTTAAGTATGTAAGAACTTTAATAATAATTTGTTTGCCTTTTTTGGTCTATAATATTATATTAGTACATATATTACTTCTATAAAAAGTCTTAGATCATAATAATGCTTAATTTATACATCTTTTTCTCATTTTTGAGCTTAAAAATTGTAAAAAGTCACTTATTGGGCACAAACTCCAATGTGGCCGGCCACTAAGGACATTTTTGTTATTTTTTTATGTTATTTTGTCTTTTGTTACTTAATTGTATTTAAATATCTGATTTAGGATGTCCATGTGTCAAATTTTGAATTTTTAAGACTTTTTGTTGTATTAAGGGCAAAATGGTCGTTTTATCCTAATTATAAAAATTTTTTGATTTTTAATCTTATATTTCATGTTATTCACTTAATTTAGGATGTTAAGAGTCTTCTCTGAGTATTAGGGCTTTATCTTTGAGTATCTGGTCTTTCTGGGATTTTCGGGTCGAATTAGGGTTTCAGGTTGAGTTAGGATTTTCAATCTTCTAGTGACCTAAAATCTTATTGGCTTACCGTCGCTAATACTAGGGTTTAGGCTGGATCGTTACATGGGTCGTTACAAGTTGGGTGTTACAACTAAGGTCTGTACCGAAGTGTTACAGTTCTTCCTCTAGGCCGAAAGGCATGAAGAAGAAAAAGGTTCAGAAATAGGGAGACACGATTTTCAGGATAGTTAGTGGGCCATGGACTGGTGTAAAAAAGTCGAAAGGAGACACAGCATTGAAAAAAACTATGTCCAGTATTTCTCATAAGGCAAAACAAATAAGATAATTTCTGTTCACTAGTTGTGGAAACATGTTTGGTGGTGTTATCTACCAGTACCTAATGTGTAGATACGGGAACTACTAATCATGTCTGTAATTCATTACAGGGGTTCAAGAAAACCTGACAACTTAGTGATGGTGAGATTTACCTGCATATGAACAATAATACAAAGGTAACAGTAGTTGCAATAGGAGATGTCACTCTCAGTTTTGGTGGAGATAGGGTTTTAATATTGAGAGATTGTCTTTATGTACCCTCCATTGGAAGAAAGTTAGTTTCCACTTCTAGATTGATTAAAGTTAGTTTCCATTTCTAGTTTTGGTGAGATTTATTTGTTCTGGTACATTGGTAGATGATCTTTATGTTATTACACGAATTTCTCCTACACTGTAACTAAGTAAAATGAATAACACATCTAATTTACCATATAAGAGAAAGTTTCATTCTTTAATAAACCAAATATTTTTTGGCACTTACGCTTGGGTCATATTAATCTAAAAAGGATAAACAAGCTGGTAGCAAATGGACCTTTGAGTTCATTGGAAGTGGAGGCACTTCCAGTCTGTGAATCTTGCTTAGAGGGTAAGATGACCAAAAGGCCTTTTTTGACCAAAGGCTATGGAGCTAAAGAACCGTTGGAGCTAGTTTATTCTGAAGTGTGTGGTCCTACGACAATCCGGGCTAGAGGTGGCTTTGAGTATTTTGTCAGTTTCATTGATGACTACTCAATGTATGAATACATTTACCTGATGCACCGTAAGTCTGAATGCTTTGAGAAATTCAAAGAATTCAAGGCAGAGCCGGAGAAGCGTCTGGGTAAAAGTATCAAATCACTACGATTCAACCGTGGTGGGAAATACCTCTTTGTAGAGTTTAAGGAATACTTGTCATCAAAGGAGATTACATCACAGTTGACTGCACCTGGCACTTCGCATCAGAATGGTGTGGCAAAAAGAAAGAATAAGACTCTTATGGAGATGGTAAGGTCTATGATGAGTTATTTAGATTTACCCGATTCGTTTTGGAGATTTGCTTTAGAGACATCGACTTACATTCTGAACTTAGTGCCTTCTAAGTCAGTACCTTCTATTCCCACAGAATTGTTGACCGGGCATAAGCTTAGTCTGAAAAAAATTCGTATTTGGGGGTGTCCAGCGAATGTGCTAAAAGTGAACGCGGGTAAGTTGGAACCAAAGACAGAAGTCTGTTTCTTTGTGGGGTATCCCGAGGGAACAAAGAGTGGTCTATTTTACAATCCTAAGGATCAGAAGGTCATTGTTAGCACTCATGTCCGATTCTTAGAAGAGAATTATATTATGGATCACAGGCCCAATAGTAGAATTGTTCTGGAAGAACTGGAAAAAAATACCAGTAGAACGGAAGAGGAACCACAAGTCACCGATATTCTATTTTCTCGTCGTAGTGGGAGAATTATCGGGACAGGTGCAAATCATAAAAAGGTGCTGATGCACAGGGTTCAGATTCTGCACAGCTTGTTACTGCTAGTACACAGACACAGGTAGTGCCTCGTCGTAGTGGGAGAGTTGTTCATCAACCTGATCGGTATATGTTCTTGAGAGAGTCATTTGAAAAGATCCCAGCAGAACTAGATATCGAGCCCTGTAACTACAATGAAGCACTAAAAAACAAAAAAGCAGATCTTTGGCAAAGGGTTATGAATTCAGATATGGAATCTATGTATTCCAATCAAGTCTGAAAACTTGTAAAATCACTCGAAGGGATAAAACCCATTAGATGCAAGTGGATCTACAAGAAGAAGAGAGGTGCAGACGGGGAGGTTGAAACTTTCAAAACTTGGCTTGTTGTTAAAGGGTTCACTCAGAAAGAAGGGATCGATTATGAGAAAACCTTTTTATCGGTAGCAATACTTAAGTCTATCAGATTCTCTTTTCCATTGACGCACATTTCGATTACAAAATTTGGCAAATGGATGTCATGACAGCTTTTCTTAATGGAAGTCTTGACGAGTGTATCTATATGATACAACCAAATAGATTTATTGCCAAGGGCCAGAAGCGCATGTTGTGCAAGCTTAAGACATTCATTTATGAACTTAAGCAGGCATCAAGGTCTTCGAACACTGGGTTTGATCAAGTTATAAAGTCTTATAGTTTTGATCAAAGTCCAGAAGAGTCCTGTGTGTACAAGAAGCATAACGGAAGCTGTTGGGATTAGTATACTGAAAATCATATTTTTAGTATTTAATTTTATTTTAATAAATTTAATTTTTTATTTTATGAAAATCTTTATAAGCAATGTATGTGTATCATTTCTTCAATGTTATGTATGGATATACGACATTCTGTATAGTATTTAATCTAGTGTGTAGCGTACGACTTATACACAAAAAATCAGATTTTAGGTTCTTGCTCAATATAAATTTTACGTTCACAATTTAGATGGAAATGGACATACCATTGTACGACTGTAACACAGAGTTTTAGTAGGCCTGTCTTCATTATGGGGAACAGATAATAGCGTCATCTATTGTTCCGACTCTCTGTACTAGTACACTTTGTGCGTATTGAACGGGACATTTGGTGTAATTAATTTTATACTGACTATATAAATTAATTCACACCACAAGATTATTATAAATAGTGCTTATCCTCTTAATCTTGAAATAATTATTGATTTGCATATATTTAATATTCATTATTTCGATTTATTAGAGGGTGCGATCTTATATGGGTTTATATTTCCTGTGAGTTAGATAGTGGGTATTATTTTTATGACAAATATTAATTTTTGACGAAATCTACATCCCAAAAAATTGGGATTGACGATACCCCTTTAAAGAAGCTTATATGTTTTGACTAGGCCGAACCCTACAAGTGGATTTGATTGTCCGGCAATCAAATAAGTTAAGCGGAAGGGCTTAAGGAATATCAAAATGCCGATTAAATTAAATTATCAGTAATTAAATTTAATTAGCGAGTATCGAGAATCTTGACGTAGGGAGAAATAGTAAGCATTTAATAACAGGAGCTCAATGCAAGAAGGTCTTGAGAGTATGGGTCAGAGTGCAATTATAGTTCTTTAGTGGTGTAAACTGTAATTTAGTTGTGAGACCCTAACCTATTTTCTTTTTTGGCGTTCTCGGACGCGCGTTACGCATTTTTGTTTGAGCAGGTTTTTACTGCTTTTGATGCATGATCAGGTTTAGATATGCATGTGGGGCAGGTTCTCGGGACCGTGGAGTGTTGCGGCATGAATTTCAAAAAAAATTCAAAAAAAGATATTTTAGAGTCCTATAAATATCTGGAGTTAGATATTTTTTTCAAACGATATTTTCAAAACTTCTCCAGTAAGTTTTCCCTTTTTTCTCTCTGCCTTCTCTCTAACTTCTCGGGGGCCCAGGGCTCGATTTTCGACGATCAGACTGCTGATCCTTGTTATTGGCGTCGTGGTCTACGCATTCATCAGGACGGAATTCTATTTTGACGAAGATCAGTTTTGCACGTGGATCGAGGTGTCGAGTTTTGAACTCACCGAGGTAGGATTCTAGACCTGTATGTTTTATAAGGGTGCTATGTGTAATCAGGTATATTTTTACCGGTCTGATAGCTGTAGATTTGATTTTTTGTAAAGATGGATTTTTGGGTTAAAAACCGGTTGTTAGTTGATTTTGGTGGATGAAATCGTGGTTCGAGAGTTTCTTTCATGGTTTTAAGGTTTGGCTTGGGTGTGTGGAAGTCTGAGGATGTTGTATGGATGTTTGGAGGCTTCGATTTGAGGCTTAGAGGTTGAAACCGTAGCCTAAAAATGGTTTCTAGACTGATTCAGTCGACTGAACCCATGAGAAAAATTTTTATCCTCGCTGAGGGTGTTGTCAAAAGATGGTTTGTATCCTCGCTTTCCCATTTGCATGTGAAAATTTTTTTCAAGGCTTGAAAGAGAGTCTGAAAATGCACTTCGATTTCTTAGCATGTTTTGTTTATACTGCATGCCTGCCTAGTTTCTGCGGAGCTTTGGCTCACAGTGTGGGATTTACTTTTCTTCAGGTACCGATCATGCAGGTTGATCTAGAGGTGCTGGAGAGGTGGAAGAGTTATAGTTTTCTTTTTTGTTTCTATCTGCATCATGTATGCTTAATACATGTTTCTCAGCGTTGGAGCCTTGTAATGTATTAGGAATGGCAACGGGGTGGGGCGGGGCCGAGGATTAGTTCTCCCATCCCCGTCCCCTATTTAATCGGGGCGGGGACGAAAAATAATATCAGGAAAGTAGCGGGGACCGGGGCAGGGACGGGGATATTTCGGGTATTATTTTTAAAGTTTAAAAGAGTAATATTAATAAAAGTTATAAATAATATAAAAAATAATAGTTGATGAATTAATATAACTACATATACAAAATATAAGAAATAAAAAAGAAAAATTAAAGATAAATATAATATTTTAATATTTTAGACTTATTATATTTATAAAATATATATTTTATACATATATTAATATTTTAAAAAAATTATTTTATGTAATCGGGAGTGGGGCGGGAAAAAGCGGGGCAGGGAGAACAAATACCGTCCCCACCCCGTTTGTTATCGGGGGCGGGAAAAACCCTACAAAACGGGGCGGGGACGGGGCCGAGCGGGAGAAATTGCCATCCCTATAATGTATGCCATTTGACATTTATATATAATGCATGTATGGTTTATTTTGAGAGTGTATTCTCGGGTTGCGTGTATGTTTGGTTGTTTATGGGTGTTTCACAAGGCCCGGAGTTTGGGGCGTGACAACTTGGTATCAGAGCTTTGGATTCGAATACCTAAGAGCCGTGGGAAGAGGTTGCATCATCGTGTGAGGTTGGTTGCGTGTGTTTAACTGCATGTGTTTAGATGTTTTGATAACATGAACGTGATAGCATGCGGGTCATATGCGAATGATGTGTATATGTGAGCATGGGGGATGAATCTTAGGAGTGATAGTCCTGTCTATGGGCGTTTGGATTAACAAACTTGGGAGTCAAGTTAGAAACGCGTTTAGGTGACGTGATTTCTAGCCGGGAGTCTGAGTAGGTTATCCAGATTGACGTGTTGTTCTTGTTGGTTCTCCTCGGTATGTGAGGTTTTGTTTAGCATGAACCTATGTGCTTTTGTGTTAGCATGCTTATGTGGTTTATGCTATGTGCTACATCTCGTGTCCTATCTTTTTATATAGACGCGATGTTTACGAGACGAGGGCGAGGCCGTGGTGTTCGCCAAGGGGATGTTCCTATCCCTGATGTTGGGGATGCCGATGCTCCCCTGGGACCGATGGACGCGACGAAGTTGTTACGTGTGCTGGCGGGTTCTATCCAGCAGTTGGTTATAGGTGAGATTGTTAGGGAGAGAGAGGGAGAAGCTGAGGTGAGAGCTACAATAGCGATGCGAGAGTTAAGGCTCATGGATCCGCCTACCTTTGCGGGAGATCCTGATCCTATTGTGGCGACAGAGTGGATGGAGTTAGTGACTCAGATCCTGGACACATTGCAGATTGAGGAAGACGAGTTGCGGATTTATTTTGCTTCCTTTCAGCTGAGGGGCGCTGCTCATGCGTGGTGGAAGTATGCTAGAACCATTGCGGGGGTCACATGGGTAGCTTTTATAGGAGTGTTTCTAGAGAAATACTTCCCGGCTTCGAAGAGCGATTTGTACAGGTAGGAGTTCTACACTCTCACCTAGGGGGCCATGGATGTCATGTAGTACGAGGTCAGGTTTACATGCTTGTCCCGGTTTGCACCGGAGTTGGTGAGCACAGACGAGCTGCGATCAATGAGGTTTGAGAGGGGCTTGAGGCCAGCGATCAGGGAGCATATGATCGCGATGGGACTTCGTGTCTTCAGAAAGCTGGTGGAGGCAGCAGCGAGGATGGAGAACACTATGACTAAGATCCGAGCTTCTTGGGAAGCCAGGACACCTCAGGGTGGGACCGAGACACAGACTGGTGGGCGTTCCAGTAAGAGGCAGAGGTCCTCTGGTCCTAGCTTTCATCCATCTGGACCACAGCAGTTCTCTACGCTAGCACCAACAGTAGCTTCGTCGGGGAGGCCAGAGCAGAGGGAGGTCAAATGCTATCAATGTGGAGAGCCGGGGTATCGTGTTCTAGATTACCCATAGCCGAGGCAGTATTGAGACCCACAGTTGAGGCAGTCTCAGAGTTCCATACCATATCAGTCACAGGGGACGGAGCTGTCGATTTGCTATAGATGTGGTCAAACGGGGCATATCCGCAGGACTTGTCCCCAGAGAGAGGGTGCACCGAGTATAGTGGGGACACCAACGAGCTCGTATGTGCAAGAGCGACAGTAGTATCCTATGGTTCAGACTTCCTGGATGGCAGGTGGGAGTACGTCAGTTCAGTTAGTGCGGCAGCCGACAGTGCCGAGTTATGGTGGATAGGGCAGAGCGACACTGCCACGAGCGTATTCTCTGTTAGCTCCTAATTCTTCCAGGGCACCAGTCGGGCCGGATGATGCAGACATACCTTCAACGAGTAGAGGTACTTTATGAGTTCGCAGGCTTTGGGCCAGATTCTTTGTTGCTTCTATTTGGGAGTTGGTGATGGATTCTGTGGGTGAGGTGCTGTGTTGAGGCAGTGGCTGGTGACAATGTGAGGTTGGGGTGAGTTGTAGATCTTGTGTCTTTGAGATAGTTAGCCGTTGTTTAGGATGCCTGACCTTGTTTAACTATATCCTAGGAATGGTTTGGCTAACCATCTCGTATGCATGTGTCGATTATGATTGACGGTTGGTTGTTTTGACCTTGAGTTGAATTTCGGAGTGAAATTCCTTTAAGAGGGGTAGAGTTGTGAGACCCTACCTGTTTTCATTTTCGGCGTTCTTAGACGCGCATTACGCGTTCTTGTTTGAGCATGTTTTTACTGCTTTTGATGCATGATCGGGCTTAGATATGCATGCGGAGCAAGTTCTTGGGATTGTGGGGTGTTGCATCGCGAATTTCAAAAAAATTTCAAAAAAAGATATTTTAGAGGCCTATAAATATCTGGAGTTAGATATTTTTTTCAAACGATATTTTTAAAACTTCTTCAGTAAATTTTCTCTTTTTTCTCTCTGCCTTCTTTCTAACTTCTCGGGGGCCCGGGGCTCAGTTTTCGACGATCAGAATGCCAATTCTTGTTATTGGCATCGTGGTCTACGTATTCATCTAGACAGAATTCTATTTCGACGAAGCTCAATTTTGCACGTGGATCGAGGCATCGAGTTTTGAACTCACCGAGATAGGATTCTAGACTTGTATGTTTTATAACGGTGCTATGTGTAATCGGGTGTATTTTTACCTGTTGGATAGCTGTAGATCTAATTTTCTGTAAAGATGGGTTTTTGGGTTAAAAACCAGTTGTTAGTCGATTTCGGTGGATGAAATCGTGGTTCGAGAGTTTCTTTTGTGGTTTTAAGATTAGGCTTGGGCGTGTCGAAGTCCGAGGGTGTTGTATGGGTGTTTGGAGGCTTCGATTTGAGGCTTGGAGGTTGAAACCGTAGCCTAAAAATGGTTTTTGGGCTGGTTCAATCGACTGGACCCATGAGTTCAGTCGACTGGATCATTGTTCTTGAGGGTCAGTCGACTGGACCTCGAAGGTCAGTCGACTGAACAGTGCTTCTGTGGCGTTTTGGCTTTTCCAGTGTATTTTTCAGTCAACTGGGGGTTGGATCTAGTCGACTGAAGTTCTGGGCTGTTGGTTTTGATGGTTTAGGTTGGGTTCTCGATTTTCGATTGGGGACCTCTAGTATTCAATTGATTAATTTATGGGATTTAGTCGATTCAAATACCTGTGAATTTCTTTTGGGGTTCGGTTGGTCGTGTGGTGGTTTGGGGGTCGTGTTGTGGTCTCGGGTGTTTTGTTTAGATGCCGTCCTTGGGTTGACGTGCATGGTTAGATTTTTGGAGTTGTGGCACGGTTGTGTGTGTTGGTTATGTTCGGGACGTGTAGGTCTGTGGTTCGGTTTTAAGGTTCGGTTCTTATGAGAATCGATCTGAGGGAGGTTCGAGAGTTGATCTCCGGGTTATGTGTTGGTTGTCCCGGTGTGTGAACGGGTCCCAATTTGTGGCATGTGATGTCGTGTCGGGTTTTGTGATGGGTGATGTCACGGTTTGAGGTTATATGGCTATGTGCGCTTATAGCTGGCTTTATGCATATATAACTGTGATTTATTATGCATGGATTATATAAGTGAATTACATGATTTTGGTATGATTACGTATACCGTAGTTGTATGCTTTAAACCTCAGAAGTTTTGTAGGCATGGTTTTGTGGAATATGATGAATGGATGCCTGTGATGCATGTTGCATGAGTTGCAAGTATTATGTGAGTCGCGTGTGTATCATGTGACGTGGTTTGTGAAACGTAGTGATAGTACGTGGCTCTATGCATTTAAACCCTGGTTTAGTATGCATGTGGTGATTCGGTGTTATCCCGTAGTTTTCGGTGTTATCCCCTATTGTTCAGTTTTATCCTGTAATATGCAGTTTTATCCCGCGGTATACGGTTTTATCCTGTGGTTTACGGTTTCACCTCGTGGAATAATCTGTGGTCGGCGGTTTCATCCTGTGGCTTACGGTGAAGTATGCGGTTTTACCTCGTGGTCTGATTTACAGTTTTATCCTGTGGTGTGCGGTTTTATCCCGCGGTGTACAATTTTACCCCATGGTTTGGACTATGGTTTTACTCCATAGTATACGGTTTTATCCCGGGAATGTATGTTTATGTATGGATCTTTGTCTCAGTGTTAGATCTGTGGTTGCGGCGTGTGAGGGCCGGTTGTATGTATCATGGATTGCATGTACTGCATCATGGAACGGATAGACCAATTTTCAACTATTTTAAGACTCGTGTGAATCGCGATCTAAAAATCGTTTTTCAACTGTTTTCACGGCTCCTATGAGTGAGTCAAAAGATGATTTGTATCCTCGCTTTCCCGTTTGCATGTGAAAACTATTTTCAAGGCTTGAAAGAGAGTCTAAACCTACACTTCGACTTCCTAGCATGTTTTGTTTATACTATATGCATGTCTAGTTTCTGCTGAGTTTTGGCTCACGGTGTGGGATTTGCTTTTCTTCAGGTACCATTATGCTGGTTGATCAGGAGGTGCTGGAGAGGTGGAAGAGTTATAGTCTTCCTTTTTGTTTCTATCTGCATCATGTATACTCAATACATGTTTGTCGATGTTGGAGCCTTATAATGTATGTCGTTTGGCGTTTATATATAATGCATGTATGATTTATTTTGAGAGTGTATTCTCGGGTTGTATGTATGTTTGGTTGTTTATGGGTATTTCACGTGGTCCGGAGTTTGGGGCGTGACATCATTGTTTTATGAAAATTGCAGAAACCGTTACGTCTTTCCAAAATTGTTGAAGCTGCTGGTTGGTATCTGTGTTCGATTGGAAGTCTTATTCATAATTACTTCCCAGGTCCTTGTCGTAGCCCTATATATATGCAGGTAGGCTAAACCAGTTTTATATCATATATCATATTTTGTCTTTCAAGATGAAAGATATCTGGGTTTTGCCGGTACAAGTTATCGATAGTCCGTAGCCCACATTACGTTCGAGGATCGCGTAGGGAAATACAGTAGATGATCTAACAGGAGTTTCAACTCAGAATCAAATCGTAATTGAAGAATTGATCGACAAAAGGTATTATTCTAAATTAACTTTGGTTGTACGGGTTTTATTTTAATCGTTCGTCGTCAAAATTTTTATTTGGAGCTCGTTTTGGCGTTTGCCCGTCTAGTTAATTTTTTTATAAAAAATTATTTACAAAAATAATGATCTTAGCAGTATTGCCTCCAATATTTCGGTATCAGAGCTGTTTTGTTTTTTGTTTACGATTATCGGGGTCGGGTAGTTTTAGAACTATTGCTAACTTTGTTTTGCAGGCGTTCTAAATCCTGATTTTATAATCATCATTTATTTTCATGTTTAATTGAATACGTGGATGATGATTATTTTTTTTTAACCACAACGGTTGATCGTGGTAGATTGATTGTGAACTCTACGGAAGTATAGGACCAATGTAAAAATTATTGTTTTTCGATTTCTAGCTCTTTTATTTTATTTTGTTAAAATAAAAAAAAGAATAAAGAACAGTCGAAGAACAACAGTAAGCAGCGACAGTACAATCTGTTTGGCAGTGCAAATAAGCCATGGAATTAATGAGCAACATGGATCAAGGTGGATTTTTTTTTAAAATAATAAAAAAAATCCACAATACAGTTTCGGTTGAAGCTTTAAGCTTGAAGCTTGAAAAACTGTTTCGTTTTGAAATCTTGAAGCACCAAGCGGAAATCCCAAGAAAACAACACTATTGCAGCAGTTTGAACCATAAAAAAACGCAGCAAGCAGTTTTCTGCCAAACGCAGCTTTAGGCTGCGCTGCCTTTATTCCCAAACCGCTGCAAACCAGCCAGTGGCGCAAAGTTAGCACCAAACCAGTCCAGCAGTTTCCCAAATCGGCAAGCTCCAAATAGCAAGCGGCGCAAGCCCAGGCGCTGGTGTTTTAGAAGGGAACAAAATACGGGAACAGCCGCTGGTTTCAATACAAAGCAGTTTTTTTTTTCCCAAACAGCGCCTAAAGGCTGTTTCGCAACAGCAGCTTCTCTTCTTCCACGCAGCAAATCATAGGCGCAAAATCCGACGAAAATCCAGGTGGCGCAAGAGCCGCCGGTTTCCAAATTGCTAAGGCATTTTTGAAGCGTGAATCACAAGTAGCAGATTTCCAGGATCTTCATGCACGGCTGGTGTTTTTCCAACAGCAGCAAACTGTTCAGCGTAATCTTTCAATCAGTGATTTTTGGTCTCCAACACAGAATCAGTTTTTAATTCCAAACAAAAACTTGTAGCGACTTTGTAGTGGAATTATGCAGCAACTGAAAGACTGAAAACTTATTTTAAACAGGAGAATGAAACTCTTTAGAGTTTCGATTCGATCATAAAATCAGAATATATTTACCTTGCATTTAATTTATATTTTTATAGTAACTGCGTGAATAATAAATATTAATTTTATTTATCTTCTTAATTAAATATTTTGTAATAAAAAATAAAATAAAATTTTTTAATTAATTAATTTTAATTTAATGAAAAAAATTTAGATATTTTATTTTTTACAAAATATCGTGTTTAAGGATGATTTTTTTTAAATTGGATATCTTAAAAAAACGTGAAAATTAATTCTGGATTTTACATTAATTAAATAAAAAAATATTTAATCGAAATAAATTATTATTATTAAAAAATAAAAAATAAAAAATAAAAAATAAAATAAAAAATACCTTTAATCACTACTTTAGTTAAAAAGCCAAAAGAAAAACTATGCATTTATTAAATTTTATTTGTTACATATTTAAACACAAAAAGATGGTTTGATAAATTAGAATCTTTAGAATTGTGTACACGGAATGATGTTTGATTCTTTCAGATCGTCTGATTTTTTAAATTAATAAAATTATTTTAATTAAATAAATTTTTATAACCCAAAAAAATATTTTAAAAATCTAAGTGGGAGAGATAATTTATTCACAGATAAATCCCGCGGTCTCCATCACCAGTTTGTAGGCGATGTAATTAAACCCTGTGTGTTGGCAGTAAGGCCTTCCCTCCCATCGGACAGATTAATTGCGGTATCCCAGTACAAATCTCCTTTAGGAATAATTCTGGATAATTGTTAGTATGAATCACTTCTCCATCTGAAGGGTTCATTACGAAGCGATTGATTTGAAATTAGGTGATGGTTAATACTTGCTGTATATAATAGTATTCTCTCCATCTGAGTCACTGCAATTATATACTGGATTGAAATTATGTCAGCTATTTAATTTTACTTGATATAGTAAGTTGCCTAGTTAGTAAAATTAAAAGGAATTGACCTATCTGGTCTTATGATAGATATTAGATGTTCACCCATCGTGGCATGCTATTCACAAGAATCCAGGCTGCTGGCGAATTAATTTTAAAATGGTAGAGGGAACCAAATTAAAATGAATTCA
>JAULJZ010164403.1:0-25945 GCA_032270985.1 Heliamphora pulchella | reverse complement strand
CCTCCTCACCTGTGGCACGAATGCCATGAGCCAAGGCCCAGAAGCAAAACACTCTAACCTTCTAATTAATCTCACGGTACAAAATTTACCACAACACATACCATATAACACACAATACATGTTATAGTCAATGAGACGGACAAATTTATGACAGGATAGCAGATAAGTCAATAAACATGTGCATATGTGATGCCGTGTTTGAAATGCAGATGCCCAACCCACATGTACCCAGATTATAACAGGAATTTCACACCGAGAATCACGAGAGTAGACTTTCACGGGTATTTCATCACCAAAGCCATCATCGCGCCTCGTTGTGAATAGTAAACATGTGGCTTGGCTTCATGCCTTAGCTGCTTTACTCAATGGCAACGGCGTGGGGTCCGCGCCACACTCCAGGCCAACAAATTCAATAAACCATTTCAATCAGTCATATCAGACATAAATCAAGCAGTTTGTCCCACCTTAAGACTCGTGATGCCTTCGCCAGTGTCAACCCAAAGTCTAAACTATCAAAATTAAAATGCTAGCGACGAATCCATGGTGCCCAACAATATTCATGGTAAACCATTTCAAACACCGGGGACACGCCCAAGGTGCACAAGGGGAATTCATCCCAAAATATTTTAGAAAATGGAAATTAGGGACGCCCTAGACTTAGAATCATGAAAGACAACTCAACATAACCCATCCTGATTATAAATCAACCAATCGAATTCTAAGTAGCACCATTATGTTTTCGTACGTTATGTTCCCATACATCAATGTTCCAGATCACTACGGCGTATAGCGGCAGTTCGGTTCAAGATGTGATACGGCTCAGGGCATAACACGGCTCAGGACATACATGGCCCAAAGTTAACATATCTAATACAATAATCCGAATGGCATCATTATGTTCTCGTACGTTAGGTTCCCGTACATCAACATTCCCGATCACTACGGCGTATAGGGACAGTTCGGCTCAAGACGTGATACGGCTCAAGACGTAATACGGTTCAGGACATACATGGCCCAAAGTTAACATTCCCACAACGGTTTACACTGATGGACTCCAATATGCCAAGATGCAAGTGACAATGCCCATGATGTGAGATATGTATCTCAAGTACCACTATCTATAGCACGGCATCAACTAGCATAGAAAAGTTCATGTTACAACTCGCAATTCATAAAGTACAGGTATGTGAAGTACAAGCTATAATTTTCAAGATATGATTCAGCATGATGGCATAAATTCAAAAGCATCATGCATTCACTTAGAAACACCAATCAACTAATTCAAATCAAACATCATTTAAAAACTCGGATCTCATAGTAAAGGGTACTTAATTAACACTTAACAACTAATTACCCAAAAAAAATTCACACTTAACAACATTTAAGGCAAAAAATCAGGTATTAAATTAAAAGAGCCGACAAGATTTTGGGGTATCTAAACTTCGAATCAAACTATAATTTTTATACACCATTTAGATAAAGATATTTTTTACAACTCTCATATTTAACACCAAGGCCAAAACCTAAGGAAAAATGGTGAACAAAACATCCTAAACAAAAACGGTTCAGCAAATTTCTCAAGATTTTGCCAAAACTATGCTTCTGTTGGTCTCGGCTTTGGGGTATCCGATCAAGTCCAAATAAGCCCATTTTTTAATATGTTCTATTTTAACATGCCCCCAACAAGTTTTATGTTTAGAGATAAGGGTAGTTGTTTGGAACAAGTTAGACTTTTTGGCTATTTTAGAAAATAGGTTCTGTCAGTCGCCAAAAAACAGCAGAGCCGGTTTTGGACAAAGGGTTTGAAATAGTTTTGGAGTATCAGCCCAAGGTTTTAAGGTCTAATTTTTGGGCAGACAGTACCTCAACATGTTAGTTACAATGTTCATGTAGATCACTTTTGGAATAGATCACTAAAAATAGGGGTTTTAGGCTATATAAAAATATATGACAGAAGTGTCCCTTGAGGGCTGAAACTCAACAGAGACTTCTAAAGGAGTTTTTATCTATCAAAACTCAATATTTTGTACACTTTTTTGGTGGGTAAATATATATACATGTTATCTACAACTTTCATGCTTTGACCATAGTTCGGATCTCACTTTAAACTAGGGTTTTCAAGTCAGTAGTGCTGACTGGTCAAAAAATGACACTTTTGTAAAATTGCTATATCTCGAGTTCTACTTTTGCAAATGAGTTGAAACCAATTTTAAATGAAAGATAACACAAAATGATAAATTTGGACATAAAGAACATGCTTAGATCAATTTTCTACAATGCGTTATGGCATTCCAAAGTTCAGGGCAGAAACATCTATGTTTTCAAAAATCAAGTCTCTTAGGGTCCAAATCTTCTACATATGTCATGTCAAGTTTTTGTTCTATTTCTTTGCATGCTTGTGTTTTAAACTTTAATATCAAGACTCCATCACACTTAGAAGTCATCAGACTCAAAAAGAACAATATACAAAAACATCTCATATCACCCATAAACATAACAGCCCCAAATTTCCGACTACGACGCCTTTTCGATTTATTTTCGGTTCTTGATTTTTAAAGTATTTAAAGAGATGAGTTTAGGGATATTTTGAGAGATATTAGATATAAAATTTAGATATTTTACTTACTTGTTGGAGAGCTCAAAGGAGGGTGGGGGATGAATTTGGACTTAGCTTTCGAAAACCTCCTTGATTCCTTTCTTTTTCTTCATTTTTCTCCCTCCAACTCACCTTAACACTCAAGGGCAAAGATGTTTGGTTTCTCTTCCTCACTTGCACGAAAATATGAAGGGAAGAAGAGAGTGTTTGGCTTCCTTTATATAAACAAAGGCTAGGGGATAAGAAGGGAACAAAAAGTACTCTTAAAGGACTTTTTTTCTTCTTTTTATGAAAAGAGATTTGAGATGATTTGAGAGAGTTCAAGTTTTGAGGGCTAAAAATCAGATATGGGGAAGATAAATATAGTTAGGAGGATGTTTGGGGGACAAAAACCTTACCCCACATCAATCAAGGACTTTTGCATTGATTTGCGAGCCCTTTTGTGCAAGAAAATGCATTAAAAGTTAATTTGATGTATCTTTTTGGTGTCTTTTCCTACTGAAAACTATCATATTAGTATGTTTATGATAAATGTAGTATTCCCATATATTATCATAGTTTTCATAGTTATTGATTAAATAGATGTAGTTTTTTAAGTCAAATTAAATTATTTTGGCAATATATGTCTTTTTAACTTATTTTGTTGTGTATGAATTTTAATAATAATTTGTTTGCTTTTTTTGACCTATAACACCATATTATTATGTATATTACTTGTGCAACAAGTATAAATCATCATAATACTTAATTTAATATATTTCTCATCATTTTAAGCTAAAAAGAAAGTAAAAAAGTCACTTTTTGACACTCTTCCCAGGTGGCCGGCCACTAAGGGGTACTTTTGTTATTTTTGATATTATTTTGTCCTTTGATACTTAATTGTACTTAAATTCTTGATTTATGGTATCCTTGTGTCAAAATTTGAGTTTTTAAGACTTTTTGTTGTACTATGGGCAAAATGGTCATTTTACCCTACTTATGTGGATTTTTGATTTTTAACTCATTATTTCATGATATTTACTTCATTTAGAATGTTAGGAGACTCTCTGGGTGCTAAGGTTTTGTTATCTGAATTTTGAACTTTTTTGGGGTTTCTGGGTTGAACTTAGGATTTTTTATTCGAGTTAGGGTTTTGAATCTCCTCCGTACTCCATAGCCTTGTGGACTATCCATCACTAATACTTAGAATTTGAATTGGGTCTTTACACAGGTCGTTATCAGCCGAGTTGTTACAACTAGGGTCTTTACCGGGTCGTTACAAACTACCCCTTAAACAAATTTCGTCTCCCCGAAATTTCACCTCGTACTTCATCATAAGGAAGGTTGAGGATGATTTACTAGCATTGTGCCTTCTCGTTCTCTAAAATTGTGTCCTTATTTACTTGAGTTGTTCTCTATTGAAGGTGTGGATAAGGTCAGGCCCATATGTTCAGCACTTAGAGCAATGGTTGTTTTGTTCTACTAACATCTTAAACTCATTACTACCAAATTTTCAAAGACCATGTCACATAACCAACTAGCCCCAAAAAGTTCATATCTCTGTCACGTTAGTTGGTCTCTTCCCATTAACTGTTGCTTCTACTTCTGTTGGGTCCACTTGAATTTCTTCTCTAGATATAACATGACCTAAAAATATCACCAGGTCCAATTAAAACTCACACTTACCAAGGTTTACATACAACTTGTGCTTTCTCAGGATCTTCAAAGAATCTTCAAATACTTCCTGTGTTTCTCTTCACTCTGAGAATATAACCGAATATCGTTTATCAACACAATTACAAATTGGTCTAGAAAGATTCTGAATACTCGACCCATCAAGTCCACAAACACAACAGGTACATTTATTAACTTGAAAGGCATCACCACAATTTCATAATACTCGTTACGAGTCCTAAAGGCAGTCTTGTGTATATCTGACTCCTGCACTTTCAATTTATGGTATCATGACTCCAGTCTATCATTAAGAATACGTTGGCTCCAAAACATCACTTACATTAAGTATGACTTCCACAAGCGATCCTACGTCTCTAAACTAGCCCACCACCGAAATTGATTTCGAACAATTTTCACTTCTGTCTGAAAAGACTGCCACTCTACTGAAAACCAGCTCGTTGCCATAATCAAACGTACATCGAAGAGTACTTCCCAATCGAATAACGATTACTCACTTGAAATCACATCACCACTTTATGTTGAACCACTCTAGCCTTACGACCATCAAGATTAATACAGCCACTTGAACCTAATGAGTCACTAGGGCTAAACATGCCACATAGACTAAACGCTTTCCAGGTATATGCTTACCCATATGAATCCAGTCACAAACTCGTCACATATTTCCTTCACATACGTACCATCCACCCTACAATCCTTTAACTGAACAGTACTAACTCTTGATTCTAAAACCTCTTATCGTCATCTTTTTTTGGGGGGGGTAGTCAGGTAGGGTAGGGGAGACCTCAGGGTTTGAACCCTGGGGGTAGGTGGGGCACGTGGCAGCTCTGACCACTGAGCTGGCCACCACAACTACCTCTTATCATCATCACTCAATCCCTTCACATTTTTTCATCCACACAATCGAACTAAGAACCACTTTCACACTTTAATTATTTCATTTTATCCACATTTTACTAAGACACTCGATACTCTCTAGGCCATTTACAAAAATCACACCCATTAATTCATATAATCTTACTTATACTTCCACTCTTCTCATCCAAACACTTGTTCTTCCCACGTACTCACACTAAGCTGCTACACAACTCCACCAAAAATAACAAAATTAGATTACCCTTCAACTTCTCATACATAAAGTTCACATGCTCCCATAAGAAAATTTTTTCTCTATACCAGCATCATCTACTCACCAATCTAAACAAACTTGTTCTAACGGGTCACATCACAAAAGATTTTCGAAAGCAACTTCCTTGCAACTCACATCGATACCACAACAAAAATTGAATACCAACTCCATAAGATTTACACAGTCTAGATGCTAAACGAATACAAACTAATACTTTAAGAACTTACCATGTGAATAACTTGGTCTATCTAAAATACGCACTCCACTCTTCAAGCAATCTTCAGCGCCAATGGGACTCACTATTTCCACAAACTCCTTGGCACCCAAGCCCTAGAATTGTTCAGCTAAAGAGTTACTGGTCTTTGAGGTGATCTTGATAATCCTGATGACGAAGTCTGTAATCATATGCTTTCATTTTCTCTCTAGTCTTTCCAAGGGTTTCTTCGTTCCTTTTGGCCTCTACCGTGTGTTCTTGACATGCTAGAACGTTGGGTTTGAATGTCTCTTCCAATAACTGGATCATTTTCTCAGGCAATTGGTCATTCTATGGTAAAACAAACATGATAAAAGATATGGCTGTGGTAATTACATAGTCATGTGATCCATGTGACTTGATGGTTAATTCTTCATCAAGCTCCAAACGTTCATTGTTGTGATCAAGATTTTTCATTTTTTGATAGTAATGGCAAAAATCCAGATTCCAACACTTCGATGGGATGGCCGATGTGAATATCGATGTATATAGACGTACCTCCTTTGCTAGCGTACTAAGGTTATCGTGAGTTTTGAGGCTATTTCTCATTTTTCACTTTCTTACTACCGGTATGAATCTTTTTCTTCTCGATTTATCGGATGAGTGAGTCAGCTACGAACTAGTCTGGAGAAGTTTGAATTTTCCCATATGGTGGTGTCGCGAATACTTTGGTGTGAAGCTGTTATTTCTAACTTTAGATTGCTGATGGCATAGTTTTATTTGTCGGGACCTTTAAAAAGATGTAGTTAGTTGAATAAACCCTTACTTAACCATTCTTGCAAATAGGAGTCTTGTTCTTCAAAACTTTGTTAAACGCGGACGTTGGCAGATATTATAAGCCGTGACATCAAGAAGAAATCTGTTTCACGCTTTGAAGAGGCATTAGGAGGTTTTCGTGCATCGTCTTAGTTTCCCGTGAAAGCGCTAAGGCCTAATGACTTAATATCTTGGCGATCGTTGTTACTAAGAGATTAATGGGGCAAGGTTTTGAAGATCGACAGTCAAAAACACGCGCGGGGTTAGCACATTTTAGGGTGGAATTCAGGTGGTTCAAAGATAGGTTGGATGAGGTTAAATGGTCACGGTTAAGCCAATTACCGTTAACACAAATTGAGTGGTCATTTGAGGTTCAAATGTAGGTGAAACAAGAGGAGGATAGTGAACAATACTTTAAACAAGTGTCCCCGGAACTAGTCTAGTACAATTAGATTAAGATAAAAGAGATGTTTAAGAAAAATGGATAGTCAAACTAGATATTTGCCCTGAAATTACGTCGGCCTAACATACTTCAATTCAAGCATCCAAGTCTACTTTCCTGGTAAAGATTTCAAGAGTGTACGAAGAATTTAACAAAATCACTGCAACAGATTGTGGTTTCAGAATCGAGAGAAATGATCAATGGTAGAAAATTTTATCAATGTTAAATGTTTGGAATGGGGACTTAACAAAGAATTGACATAGAGTTCTATATGAAAAGAGTTAGTTCAAGGATGATGACTTGAATTGGAGGAGAATCAAATGCGAATACCGGTCATTATCGAGACATGAAAACTTGAGGACAAGAGTACTTTCTAGAATTGAATTTCGAATAGGGTTATCAACAAAACTTGGGTGCATAAGAGTTACCGATGAACAACACTTGACGGTACCATTGAGGACTAATGATATAAGAAGGAAGGATATACAAAAGAACTTTAAAAAGTTGACACCAAGGCTTGGGGTAAAAGAGAAAAGGACTTCTAAGGATGAAGTCACGGATTCTAATGGCATCTCTCGAGGTGATATCTAAAACTTCTCCTAGTGCGTACTCCTATCTACCCCCCTTAAAATAAGATAACTTGTTGCATGAATCTCCAATCTTGATTTGGATGCCCTTACTCGTCTTTTGCATGTAGATTCCTTGCTATTCCTGAACTCGGTATCGCCCTAACGCGACTCGCTATAGGACTTAAACGCAGCAGATTTTAGTTCTTATAATGCATAGATGATAATAATAATTAATACAACGCCTCCTACAGAGCTCCAATGCGACAGAATGCATGGTTTCCGATAACCCAAGGCCTGAAGGTTCACTAAACCTAGGCTCTGATACCAACTGTGACGCCCCGTCCTCCTGGCACGCCGGGACATACATAAATATAAATAAATGGATATTCTAGCCATTCATTCATATTTACATTCGTTTGTTATTACTTCATAGACGAGTTCTTAACCATTCAAAATTACATAACTATTACAGTTTCACCAAGAAATTTCAAAAATTACACTAAGCACGGAAAAAACTGATTATAAGAACAAAAACAGAGGTCTCGACTCCTCAGAATACATTAGCGGGAACCTCGTGCTCTTGGAACTCACCATGTTCTTCAACCTCTTCTTCTTCCTCTGGGATGACTTCCTCTAAGAACTCCTCCTTACTTGGGCACGAATGCCATGAGCCAAGGCCCAGAAGAAAAACACTCTAACCTTCTAACTAATCGCACGGTACAAAATTCATCACAACACATACCATATGACACCCAGTACATGTTATAGTCAAGAAAACGAACAAATTTATGACAGAATAGCAGATAAGTCAATAAACATGTGCATATGAGATGCCGTGTTTGAAATGCAGATGCCCAACCCACATACACCCAAATTATAACAGGAATCCCACACCGGGAATCACCATAGTAGACTTTCACGAGTATTTACTCAATGGCAACAACGTGGGGTCCGCGCCATACTCTAGGCCAATAAATTCAATAAACCATTTCAATCAGTCGTATCAGACATAAATCAAGCGATTTGTCCCACCTTAAGACTCGTGATGCCTTCGCCGGTGTCAACCCAAAGTCTAAGCTATCAAAATTAGAATGCTAGCGACGAACCCATGGTGCCCAACAATATTCATGATAAACCACTTCAAACACCGGGGGCACGCCCAGGGTGCACAAGGGGAATTCATCCTAAAATATATTTGAAAATGACAACTAGGGACGCCTTAGACTTAGAATAATGAAAGACAACTCAACATAACCCATTCTGATTATAAATCAACCAATCGAATTCTGAGTGGCACCATTATGTTCCCATACGTTAGGTTCCCATACATCAACGTTCCCAATCACTACGACATATAGCGACAGTTCGGCTCAAGACGTGATACAGCTCAGGACGTAGCATGGCTAAGGACATACATGGTCCAAAGTTAACATCCCCACAACAGTTTACACAGATGGACTCCAATATGCCAAGATGCAAGTGACAATGCCCATGATGTGAAATATGAATCTCAAGTACCACTATCTATAGCACGGAATCAACTAGCATGGCAAAGTTCATGATACAACTCGCAATTCATAAAGTACAGGTATGTGAAGCACAAGTTACAATTCTCAAGATATAATTCAACATGATGACATGAATTCAAAAGCATCATGCATTCACTTAGAAACACTAATCAACTAATTCAAATCAAACATCATTTAAAAACTCGGGTCTCATAGTAAAGGGTACTTAATTCACACTTAGCAACTTTTAAGGTCACAAATCAAGTATTAAATTAAAAGAGCCGACAAGATTTTAGGATATCTAGACTTGGAATCAAGCTATGACTTTTATACATCATTTAGATAAAAATATTTTTTACAACTCTCATATTTAACACCAAGGCCAAAACCTAAGGTAAAAAGGTGAACAAAACATCCTAAGCAAAAACAGTTCAGCAATTTTCTCAAGATTTTTCCAAGCATATGCTTCTGTTGATCTTGACTTTGGGGTATCAGATCAAGTCCAAATAAGCCCATTTTTTAGTATGTTCTATTTTAACATGTCCCCTACAAGTTTCATGTTTAGATATAAGGGTAGTTATTTGGAACAAGTTAGACGTTTTGACCATTTTAGAAAATATGTTATGTCAGTCGCCAAAACTCAGCAGAGCCGGTTTTGGACAGAGGGTTTGAAACGGTTTTGGGGTATCAACCCAAGGTTTTAAGGTCTAATTTTTGGGCAGAAAATACCTCAATATATTATTTACAATGGTCATGTAGATCATGTTTGGAATAGGTCACTAAAAATAGGATTTCGGGCTATATAAAAATATGTGACAGAAGTGTCCCTTGAGGGATGAGACTCAACAAAGACTTTAAAAAGCATTTTGACCTATCAAACTTCAATATTTTGTGCTCATTATAGGTGGATAGATAGATATACATGTTATATACAACTTTTATGTTTTGACCAAAGTTCGGATCTCACTTTAAACTAGGGTTTTCAAGTCAGTAGTGTTAATTGGTTGGAAAATGACACACTTTGGTAAAATTGAAATATCTCGAGTTCTACTTATACAAATGAGTTGAAACCAATTTTGGATGAACGATAACACAAAAACCTAAATCTGTACATAAATAGCATGCTTACATCAATTTTTCACATTGAGTTATGGCATTCCAAAGTTCAGGACATAAACATTTATGTTCTCAAGAATTAAGTCCCTTAGGGTCCAAATCTTCTACTTATGTCATGTCAAGTTTTTGTTCTATTTCTTTGCATGATTGTCTTTTAGACTTTAATATCAAGTCTCCATCACACTTAGAATTCATCAAACTCAAAGATAACAACATGCAACAACATCTCATATCACTCATAAACATAACAGCCCCAAATTTTCGACTACGACGTTTTTTTGATTTATTTTCGGTTCTCGATTTTTAAAGTGTTTAAAGAGATGATTTGAGAAATATTTTGAGAGATATTAGCTATAATATTTAGAGGTGTTACTTACTTTTTTGAGAGCTCAAAGGAGGGTGAATGATGGATTTGGATTTCGCTTTCGAAAACCTCTTTGATTCTTTCCTTTTTCTTCCTTTTTCTCCCTCAAACTCACCTTAACACTCAAGGGCAAAGATGTTTGGTTTCTCTTCCTCACTTGCACGAAAATATGAAGGGAAGAAGAGGGTGTTTGGCTTCCTTCATATAGGCAAAGGTTATGGGATAAGAGGGGAACAAAAAGTACTTTTAAAGGACTTTTTTTTTCTTCTTTTTATTAAATGAGATTTGAGATTATTTGAGAGAGTTCAAGTTTTGAGAGCTAAAAATCAGATATGGGGAAGATAAATATAGTTAGGAAGCTGTTTGGGGGACAAAAACCTGACCCCACATCAATCAAGGGGTTTTGCATTAGTTTGTGTGCCCTTTTGTGCAAGAAAATGCATTAAAGTTAATTTGATGTATCTTTTTGGTGTCTTTTCCTTCTGAAACCTATTATATTAGTATGTTTATGATATATATAGTATTCTCATGTATTATCATAGTTTTCATAGTAATTGATTAAATAGATGTAGTCTTTTAAGTCAAATTAAGTTATTTTGGCAATTTATGACTTTTTAACTTATTTTGTTGTGTATGAATTTCAAATAATGATTTATTTATTTTTGTTGACCTATAACACTATATTATTATGTATATTACTTGTTCAACAAGTATTGGATCATCATTAAACTTAATTTAATATCTTTCTCATTATTTTAAGCTAAAAAGAAAGTAAAAAGTCACTTTTTGGCACTCTTCCCAAGGTGGTCGGCCACTAAGGGGTATTTTTGTTATTTTTGATATTATTTTGTTCTTTACTACTTAATTGTACTTAAATCTTTTATTTAGGGTATCCATGTATCAAAATTTAGATTTTTAAGATTTTTTGCTGTATTATGGGCGAAACGATCATTTTACCCTACTTATGAGAATTTTTTATTTTTAACTCATTATTTTGTGATATTTACTCATTTAGAATATTAGGAGACTCTCCGGGTGCTAAGATTTTGTTGCCTGAGTTTTGAACTTTTTTGAATCTAGTCCGTGCTCTATAGCCTTGTGAACTATTCATCACTAATACTTAGGGTTTAGGTTGGGTCTTTACACGGGTTGTTATCAACCGAATTGTTATAACTAGAGTCTGCACCGGGTCGTTACATCTTCATTCGTACTCCACTTCATGGATTTCTTTTTTATTTCGAACCCATTAACACTTAAAATGATCAAGAAGAATAATTTAGACTTAGTGGATTTTAGTCTTCATATATATGTAGATGATAATCAATATTTAATATGATTGACCCTACAAAGTCTCTATGCGACAGAATACATGATTCGCACGTCAGTGTGGGTGAGGGTTAAACCTAGACTTTGATACCATGTTGTAAACCACGATTTTTGGGAACGTTAAAGACATATATAGCTATTTAATCAGGATTATTCTACCGATTCATTCATAGATAAATAGAGTAATTAATTGCATAAATAAAGCTTAAATATCTGACAAACCATTAAAGTTAATTACAGTCATCCATTAGAACGAAACCAAAATATCTTGGATCAAAAACTTAAAAATAAAAGAAAGCGAAAAGATGTAATCTACTGCTCCCCGGGAGCAATGTCGAACCCTTGTGGCTCCCTGTACCCTTCTTCCTCCGAATATTCAGGCTCTTTGTGAAATTTCTCTTCTGGTAGATCCTGCCCTCACTTGTGGCGTAAACACCGTCAGCCGAGAAGTAAACTCTAAAATCTTAACCAATTAACCCCACACAACATTAGGGTTTTTTATTTGGGGTTTTTGATTTTGGGATCCGATTCTAGACTTAATCCTTCGAGATTCTTACTCCTGACCTAACCCTAATTTGAAAACCTAATTTCGGTTTATTTAACTTTCTTAATCCTAAGACTTAAAAATCAAGTCGTTACATTCCCACAATCCAAAATTTATCAAATTATTAACTAATTTTATTATTGGGTCCATTAATCTAAAATGCCCAATTTCTCAAAGGTTAACCCAAAAACCAAACCCTAACTTCTCATTTTTCAATTTCAACCATATCCCACCACAACAACAAGTAAAAATCATCTTAAATCATCCACAATTTCAAGATTTAACATGCTTTACCATTAAACCCTAACTTACGGTTTCAAAAACATCATTTTTATGCTTTCATGTATATATTTTCAAATATACAATTCATATCACATAAATATTTAAGGATAGTCATAGATCCTACCTCTTTGATACTCAAGTAACTAGAACCCAATCCTAACAAGCTCCAATTAATCAAATCTCCAACCGCGTGGTGAAGGGCAAGCTTTCAACGTGTGTCTTCACTCTTTAATGGGTGCTCACTCAAGAGAGAGGCAAGAAATTTGCTCTAAAAAAGCAAGAAAAATTCCAAGGGACCACCAAAACCAACCCTATGGCTCAATTTTCATCCTAGAGAGGGAAAGATGATGAGAATGAGGGGTAAGAACCCTATTCCCGAATTAAAACACCCATCTGTCATAGACTATTCGATCGATCTCAAGACCACTCGAGTAGTCCCTCGCTAGAAGGCACTCCAAGGAAGAAAAATATATTTATGACCCAAATTATGTTTCGACGCCTCAAGGCACATTCAATCAATCCACAATAATTATTTGCATGCATAATCAAGCACATAATTATCATTGATAATCATTAACATGATTAAATTTTAATTCTCACTCACAATTAAGCATTGAACCATTTTTCACTGAAATTCCCACACAAGGTTTAAGTAAATGTTTCAAAATAAAAGGGATTAGGTCCTTACAATTGCCTTCTCGCTTGTCGATTTCCTCATTCTCATCGGAGCACTAGCCATCGTCGGGCTAGAAGCCATCCAAACAACCAACAAAAAGTAGTCTAATAAAGAAGGAAGACTACGGCAACGATAAATAACAACTCGATCTGGTCGCCAATGATGATCTAGTCAATTTAGTTTAAGTTCAAATCTATTCGATCTAACAAAGAAGGAGGACGGTGGCGACAAGAGTCTTGTTCTCCGTCGTCTGCATCACGGCGGCGTATCGCGATGCCACCACCTTGTTGCCAAGGCATTCACCAACGTCGAACAAGCTGCCGAGGCATCCATCGACGTTGAACAAGTCACCTTCATTGTTGCTACTCCATCATCAGTCCCTAGTTCTGAAACCCTAGGTCAAAGGTTTAGATCATGGCGGAATGTGTGATTTGGAGCAGGTGCTGAAGATCCACTCTCTCTCTCTCTCTCTTGTGTGTGTGTGTGTGTTTTTTGGGTAGGTTAATTGGGGAGGGGGTGGTTGACTCCCCAGGGTTCAAACCCTGAGGGGTAAGGTGGGGCGTTGGGGCGCTGGCCACTGCGCTGCCTCCACACTTGTGTGTGTGTGTGTTTGTGCATGTGTTTATGTGTTTGGTGGTGGCCGTGGTGGCTTTTTGAGCTAAATGAGACATTTATTGTGGATGTGAAAATTTAGAATTCTCATTTTTTAATGAGACATTTTTTTTTTGAGTTATTAAAAATGCCTCATTTTATGCAATGAGGCATTTGTTTGCAATGAGACGATTTGTGCTAAAATGAGATATTTGTGTCATTTTCTCTACACAAATGTCTTATTTTTTTGTGAGACATTTTCTTCACATTACTAAAATGTCTCATTTTATGCAATGAGATATTTAATCACAATAAGACATGTAGTGCTAAAATATCTCATTATCGATACATAATCTTTAGTTGGGACATTTAGTGCCGAAATATCTCATTTATTCGATCTTTCTGTATTATCACAGCACAATCAAATGAGACTTTTGGTGGTGATGGCGGTGGTGGTAATGGTGGCGGTGGGGAGTGGAGGTGGTGGTGGTGGTGGTGGTTGTCATGGTGGTGGCAGGGTAGTGGTGGTGGTGGGGAGCGGCGGTGGCGGTGGTGTTGGTGGTGTGAGGAGTGTATGGTATATTCGAGGTAATTTTTATATAAAAAATATTAAATATGACTTAATGAAATATAATTTATAGATGTAACTTATTAAGATATAGGATGCCTAAATGGGATCTAAGCCAAAATTCCCTTTATAATAATTACGAGAACCTAAATAAAATTTACTAAAAGGAGAAGTTCAACAAGAGAAGTTTTAAGCATCCAAATAATGCCTTAATTTTAGAAAATAAAGTTGGTGGGAGAGTATTTTGAATTTTCCTAACAAAATATTTACTTTTGATTTCTCAAAAAAATCCACCAAACATTGTCAAGGAATTATTAGATTTTAACTTCTCAAAATGAAATTTTATGTGTTAAGAGCTGAAGAATTATTATAATATTAAGGCTCTGGTTGGAATAATGGCTCATGTTACTTGTTTTTATTTTAAATAATTTTTTTTTATCGTTTGGTTAAATTATTATAATTTTTCGATTTTTCTTATCGAGACAAACCAAAAAATAAATGTCTTTAACCAAAATATGAAAAAAAATTAAAAAAGGCAAAAAAAGTTCCAATAAGCAAGATTTTATATTACTTTTTCATCTTTAGTGATTTTTTAAAATTTATTGATTAAAATATGTTATGTTTTTAATTACTCTAATTGAGACGATTTGAAAAAAGTAAAAATAAAAACAAAAAGTTAAAAAATCCCAAAAAGACATAAATAAGCAAAAAAAAAAAAACTAAAATTGTATCACAAATGGACCTAAGATTAGAACCACAGTTTACATTTTATGCCTGCTCAATCTAACAAAATTAACAAATTAAGAAAAACTAGATTTTCTTGCATTTTTTATTTTGCAAAAAAAGAAAAACAAAAAAATGGGCCGGACTTGCCCATCCGGAGCCCAATGCCTATCCTTGGCAATGCCAACCAATATGTGGCTGCGATGATAACTGCCATTCCCTAGATTACCTCCAACTTTTTCATTATTTGCCATTGAGCTGTAATGGCTACTCCGGGCATCAATCCCACCAAAATCAGAACCCCAACGTTTCAATCTCACAAACCCATCTCCAACTTCACTTCCCTAGCAAAGCTCACCAAAATCCTCTTGAGCACTTCCCAATTCTCCACAATTTCACCACCAAATCGCCTCTTCCGATACAGTTCAGTGTCCGAAAGCTCTGTTTCAGCACCTCTGGAAGCAGAGAAAGTTGACGAAGAAGACGACCCAACTTCGGAGCTGAGCTATCTAGACCAAGAAGTCGATCCCGCGAGCATTTTGGAGTGGGAATTGGATTTCTGCTCGAGACCCATTCTTGATATCAGAGGGAAGAAGATTTGGGAGCTGGTTGTATGCGATCGTTCGCTGTCGCTTCAATACACAAAGTATTTCCCCAACAATGTCATCAACAGTATCACTTTGAAGGACGCTATTGTGTCGATCAGTGACGAATTGGGTGTGCCTTTGCCGGATAAAGTTCGCTACTTCAGGTCAATTTTATTGGTTTCTTCATGGTCTCTGAATTGTTTTTGGTTTTTCATGCTTTTGGGTTTTTTGTTATTGCAAATATAGATGAAGAAATTGTTTGGTTTTGTTTTGTGGTTTGTAGGTCACAAATGCAGACAATCATTACAAAAGCATGTAATGAGCTTGGTATAAAACCTGTTCCAAGTAAACGGGTTTGTCTACTTTCTTTTATTTTATTATTTTTTTAAATGAATTTCGTTTTTTTATTTATCTGATGATATCTCTATTCTGGACAGCTATATGCAATATGGGTGAAGCTTAAAAGTGAGATTTGTTAGAAACTCCTTAGTGAACTCAGAATCAACATTCAGAAATATTAATCTTTTTTACAAAGTAAAATTAAGTAAGTTACTAACCAGTGTTGGACATACTTTGACTACTTGCACTAACGGTTAGCTAGTTAATCGAAATCCAATAAGATTCTTTGCACGCGGGTTTAAAGGGTTACTTTGAAGATGCTCAAAGCTTCCAAGTGAGTTTACTAAGTGCATTCCTTCCCTAGATTAACCAAGAGTGGAGTTTACAACATGATCCTTGATGGTGCAATCTCCTAGATGGTCCTCTATCTGATCCTTGCCTGCAATCACTCAAAAGAGATCGATAGAATGGGTGTCAGGCTGTTGCCTGCTAAACCTACTCGACGATCAAGTCAGTCTCTAGGTGGAGTGAGTACCAAGTAATCTAGAGAGAGAAAACAAAGTGAGAGAAATGAGAGAGAACTGAAATTGTACCCGAATCTTCTCTTATTCCTCTTTTTATCTGATTTATAAACCACGTGATGAACCGTTAAGGCCATACGCCCAATACTTATTCCTGAGAGTTATGCGCCGAAGTAGGTACGTGCACTTCTCTTGGTCAGGATTGTCTCTGATCAGGTGACTCCAAGAAACATCTTCTCCTAGCTAGGTCTATGAGCTGATCAGGGAATTGGGTTGGGCTTGTTACGAATTGGGCTCCTCATTGATTGAGCATTTTACGATTTCCTGGGCCCCGCCCCAATATTCATTAGTGTCCCCTTTTCTGGATCAGTGTGTCTTGGTAGAGCACACTGAGAAAGAATACATGCAAGTACGTATTATGCCCTTCTTATGCGCTCCTCTGTATGGTCCCTAACCTCTGATCTACTTGTATCAACATATGTGCAGTGGGAGAGAAAGTTTAACTGATGGACCGACCGTTCAAAGGCCAGACGATTATAGCTGGTGAAGGGGCTTTTGGGATTTTCTAGGGAGGGGGTGTAATTACAATTTTCAAGGGAGAATTTACGCCGACTTTTTCTACACCTTTATCGCCACGTGTCAGTCATCGCATAACGATTGTTGCCACCTTTAGGCGTCGTTTCTGGACCATAGATGACACCTATCTCCAAACGAACATGTCCGCCGAAGTTTGGGGCACCTATATAGGTTTTCGTACGTCAACCAAAAACGTTACCTTAACTTCAATTTCTTTAACATAGAGAGAGAGAGAGAGAGAGAGAGAGTTTCCCAAGTTCCCTTCCCTCGACGATCAAAGAAGCTCGGAATTCTTTCACCTCGGTTCTTTGTTTCATATTCGGGTAATCCACTACTCTCTCCTTCTTTAGATCCCATAGTTGTTTGTCGTTCATAGTAGGGTTGCACCCATAGCAAATCCCTTCGTTTTTGCCTTTTCCTTTTGGTGCGGTTAGGGTTTTGTTGCTTCAAAAAAATGTTTGTATTCCATTGCCGTTGGCAAAAACTCCTTGTCCGACAGTAGGAGACAAATTGTTTTGTCCAGTGACTCCCACGAAGAGGTAGGATCCTCTTTATTAGAGATTAGAGAGAAATACCTTGCTGATCCACCCACCCTCGAGAACTCATCTTCCATCTCTGCTTCCACACCTATCACTGATTATATATTTTGAGTCAGTCTTCCTTTAGAGCCTGATCTCCCCTACCCTATTTATTTGAGTGTTTCAAGTTCTCACACTGTGATTCCTCAATTTTTCCTTAGAGACGATCGCTCTGAGATGGGAAATCATGAAGAAAATTTAGTGAGACGGCATATTCGCTGTTGCGAACCCATTCCTCATCGTCCCCCTCCTCCTCTAGAGGGAGAGGAGCTAGCTTCTTTGGCAGCTTCTGTGTCTGACCAAGCTCGACAAGAAGCCCTCATTTGACGCCCTCATTGACAATACTTCTACATTTCCTCCTATTTACTTTTCAAACATCGAATTGACCAGCCATTGGTAAGTTGCTCCTGCATTCTTTAGCCCAAAGGATATGACTCTGTAGCAATAGAGGCCTCTGGAGGTTATAAATGTAGTCTTCTCCTAGTCTGGCATATGCATGAGAATTTGGTTATAGCCTAAGAAAGCATCCATGAGATTGAGCAACTCATGCCTAGCGGTGGAATCTACCAAGAGATCAATCCGAGGGAGAGGATAGTTATCTTTCGAGCAAGTTTTGTTTAGGTCAGTGAAGTTGATGCACATCCTCCACTTTCCATTCGCCTTTTTTACCATAACAACGTTGGCTAACCAGTCTAGGTAAGTGGTCTCTTTGATGAATCCGGCTGCTTTTAGCTTGTTCACCTCTTCGTTGATAGCCTCGTTCCTTTGCTGAGAAAACACTCTTTACTTTTGCGTGATCGGTCTTATTTTAGGATCTACTTTTAGCCGATAGACCATTATAGTTGGGTCAATGCCTAACATGTCCTGATATAACTATGCAAAACCATCTCTGTGATGTGCGAAGAACGCCTTCAATGACTTCTTCACGCCTTTCGCTAGTTGGGTTCCACTTTGGGTCTTCGTCTCATTAGATTCATCTATGTGGATCTCCTCCAGTTCTTTTGCTGGTTCTCCTTTCTTCAAGTCTTCTTCATTTTTTACCTCCATTTCTTCTATATTCAACGCCTCCTTTAAGGCACGCCCCTTGAGGGATGTGACATAACATTCTTTAGCAGACATCTGATCATCGCGTGCGTAACCAATTCCCTGTACACTAGGAAACTTGACTAGCAGATGATACGTCGACGTAATAGCCCATAAGTAGTTAAGCGCTGATCTACCTAAGATAATATTATACACCGACGGGCTGTCCACGACTAGAAATGTCACCATCTTAGAAGGTTTTGCGTACCCATTCCCTATAGTGACCAGGAGTTGGATTGAGCCCAAAGGGTACATCCCGTCCCCGGCGAATCCCACTAAAGGGGACAGCATTGGGTGAAGTTTGTCTCGCCCGATGTCCATCTGATCGAAGGCATTTGCAAAAAGGATGTCTGCAAAACTTACATTGTTGATTAGGACCCTCCTTACGGTATGGTTGCTGACCAACAAGCTAATGATGATAGGATCGTCGTGGGGTTATTGGATTTCTCGACAGTCTTCTTTAGAGAAAGAGATGGTAAACTTATCTACCGTGGGTGACTCGGACCATGAGTCCTGACCTTGCGAGCTTATTTCCTCCCTACTTTTGAGTCTCTTTATGTGAGCTTTCCTGGATGATCTGGATTCTCCTCCGCCCGCGAAACCCCCCGACTATGGTTCTAATTTCCATTCAAGGCTGATCCTGCCATTCTACATTGTGATCAGGGTGACGTTGCTCATGTCATGGTGGTTCTCTATTGTTCCTTGCACAATCATTGGTCAAAAAACAATCTAGCTTTTCCGATCTGATCGGGTGTTCCACCTGATCTTTGAGATCGTAGCCGTCTCCTGTGTAATGGCCGTGGTCTTTATGAAAATGACAATATTTGCTTTTAGAGCGTTTAGTGGGGTGACTCAATTTCTTTGGCCATTTCAGTTTAGGGTCCCTTTTGATGTACAACAGCACTTGCTCCAATGGGGCATTGAGGTTTCTGTATTGTCAATATCTAGTATCATTTGGTCTCCGGTATGACGGCTCAGCTGCCCTACTCTTCGATTGGTCTGGTTGTCGACTTGTCATTTCTCGTTCAGCCTCCCTTGGTCTTTTCTCCGTTTTGGTTGGCGTAACGTCTGGTTTCGATCGCTTGGCATCGACAGCATCCTTAGCGTTCATGTGTTTCTAGGCTTTGAGCATCAACTCCGCCATTTTAGTGGGATGGCAAGAAAACAAGAAATGGGATGGCAAAATACCTCCCATAAAGGCTGTTAGAGCCACTTTACCATCTACTTCGTCCACTTGCATCGCCTCACAGTTAAACCGATTCACATAGTCTCTTAAACTTTCCCCTTTAGCTTGCTTAATGTTAAGTAAGAAGATTGTCGGCTTCTTGTGCCTCTGACCCCCAATAAAATGTCCTATAAAAAGTTTGCTTAATTGAGAGAAGGATTCAATTGATTCCGATTTTAACTTAGCGAACGAAATCTTGGCCGAGCCCCTAAGTGTGATGGGGAATGCTTTGCATATTACTTCCTCTGGGACAGCATTGAGGTACCTCATGGATTTATGTATCTAGATGATCTAAGGGGTCAAAGGTCCTATCAAACATATCTATTTGGGGCATTTTTTAATTTCGGGGGTACGGGAGTTGCCATGATAGGTTCTGTGAATGGGGTCTAGTCTTGTGTACTAGATCTTCTAAGGCAGACAGAGTTTCACCTCTCATGACTTCCATCATATTGTTGATTTGTGCCCTCACTTCACGAATTTTCTCATCCTAAGTCGTTGACATCTCTGAGAATTCTTCCCTTTCCTTCTAATTGGTGGGTCCTCTCTCTTTTTGATTTGGTGGTTGTGGCAGATTAATCACGCTTCCTACTTTCTCAACCCCTTCTCCTTGAGGGAGATTGTGAGTTGCGTTATCACGGTCCCTAATTTGTCAATCGTCTTACGGGATTTATGGAGTTACGGGTTTGGGTGTCGGTCGGTCTTCATTTTGTTCTCTAATGTGCTGTAATAGATCTTGATTTTACTGGACCAATTGAAAAATCCCTAGTGTCAAGTGTTGAAGTTGTTCTTATACTGGGTTACCTTGTTGTGCGCTCCCCTGTGTTCTTATCAGTAGAGGATTTCTTGTTCGACTTGTTTCTTCTGCCATGCATCTTGTCTGAACTATCCACATTGAAATCCACCAATGAAAACAGGAATATCAAAACTCGGATTCCCACAGATGGCACTAAATAATGGTGCAATCACCTGGATGGTCCTCCAATGGTCCGATCATTGCCTGTAATCATTGAAAAGAGATCGTTAGAATGGGTGCCGAACTCTTCTTGGCTAAACCGAGTCCGACGATTAAGTCAGTCTCCAGTTGGAGTGAGTACCAAGTAACCTAGAGAGAGAAAAAAAAAGTGAGAGGAATGAGAGACAATTGCAATCGTACTTGAATCTTCTGTCATTCCCCTTTTTATCCGATTTACAGGCCACATGGCAGATTTTCCACGTGATGAACCGTTAAGGCCGTACACCCAATATTTATTCCTGAGAGTCACGTGCCGAAGTAGGTACGCGCGCTCCTCCTATTTAGGATTGTCTCTGATCAGGTGGCTGCAAGAAACATCTTCTCCTGGTCAGATCCGTGGGCTAATCAAGGAATTGGGCCGAGCTTGTTATGGATTAGGCTCGTCATTGATTTTGAGCATTTTATTGTTTCATGGGCCCTACCCTATGTATCCATCAATCCTAAATGCAAGTGGATATATCTGTAGTCTGATCAGATGAAAAAACAAAAGAGAGGGTCAAAGTCTCTGCTCAAACTTTTTCTTTACTAAAATGAATGTCCACTTCTATATGTTTAGTCTGTTCATGAAAGACTAAATCTGAAGCAAGTATAATAACATATTTGTTGTCACAAAATAATATAGATGATCCTTTTCCTCAAAACCTAACTCAACAAGAATAAACCAAAGCTCAAGTATTTCACAAGTGCCCTACACCATAACTCGATACTTTGTCTCAGTTGAACATCTTGAGACAATTGCCTGCTTTTTACTTTTCCACAATATAAGACAATGACCATAAAAAGTACATAAACCAGATGTAGAATGTCGATCAGTTTTAGACGCAGACGCAGCATAATCCACATCAGTAAAACATGAAAGTCCGGATTGAGTGCCAGTAGAGAAGAATAAACTAAGACCGGGACATGTCTTGAGGTACCTGAAGAAATGAAAGATTGCATCCTGATAAGCCTTAAGAGGAGCGTGGATAAACTTACTGATTCACTTATTGTAAAAGTTAGGTCTGGTCTAGTATTAGTCAAGTAAATCAATCGGCAAACTAGACGTTGATGCATTGATAGATTAGGAAGTAACTCTCCAGATTCAGCTGAATGCTTAATATTCGAATCTATCGGAGTAGACGCCACCTTACACTCTAACATGCCGGTGTCCTGAAGGAGATCAAAAGTGTGCTTTCTCTGTGAAAGAGATATCTCACGATGAGAACGAGCAACCTCAATACCAGGGAAGTACTTGAGGGGGGCCAAATTCTTAATATAAAAAACTATGCCAAGATCTTATTTTACGTGAGCAATGCCTGATGTGTTATCTCTAGTAAAAATAATGTCAACAATATATATTTAAAAAATGATACGACGATCATCAAGGTGTCTACGAATAAAACATGTATAGTTAGAGTGACATTGGACAAAGTCCATAGATAAGATAGCATTACTGAACCAACTAAACGGTACTCTTGGTGACTATTTCGATCCATAAAGAGATTTACGGAGGCGACATACCTTTCTAGAAATACTCTCCCTCAGCCCGAAAACCCAGCGAAAGATCAATATAGGTGGTTTCAAGTAAGTTACCATGAAGAAAGGCATTCTTAACATCCAATTGGTGAAGAGGCCAATGATGAAAGGCTACCAAGGAGACAAGAAGATGAACAATAGTCAATTTCGCAACAGAGGCAAAGCTAGCACTAAAATATTTACCGGGAACCTAGGTAAAGCCTTTAGTCACGAGAGGGACTGTCCACAGAACCATCAGCTAAATACTTCACACTGAAGACCCACTTACACCGCACAGTCTTCTCACTAGGTGGTAAAAGCACAAGCTCCCAGTACAATTAGTTTTTAAGTAATCCATCTCTGATTTCATAACGATGACCCGCTGTGGATTCTGGAGAGCTTTAGACACAGACCGGAGAATTTGCACATAATCGATCTTTTCAAAGAATGTACGGTAGGAAGCTGAATGGCCATCATAAGAAATATAGTAGGAGATAGGATAGTATTGTTAAGCCAACTATAACGAGAAGGGGGTTTGCGAGTACGAGGAGTATAACGAGGATAAGGAGAGGAAATACCTGAACCTGAGTCCAAAGAGAGCTCTGGCAAAGGACGCTAAGAGCGAGGGCCACGAGAGTATGTCTGCAAAGGGGCAGGAGGCCCGAGTAACGAGGGATATGTGGGTTCCACCACTGAAGGAGAGTAAAAAATGTGAATCGAATGAGCACTCGGGAAAAGATCCACCATGAAAGTAGAAAGGACATATTCTTGTAAGGCGAACATAGGGCTACAAAATGGAATATGCTCACAAAAAGTGACATCAAGGGAGTAAAACATGTGCGGGATTATAGCAACGATAACCTTTGAACATAGCAGAATAAGTTAATAAAGCAAAAAAGATACATCTAACAGATTTACTAACGAGTTGGACAAAGATTTTGAACGAAACACGTGCAACCAAAACACCTTAGGAAGAAGAGGAAATAAGGTACGATTGGGCTGAATATCCTGAGGAGGAGCCAAATCATGTAGAGTTCGACTTGGAGTGCGGTTAATGAGATAAATAGCAATAAAGACAACCATATGCCGATGAGACTTGGGTACATGTATACCACAGAAGAGAGAATGAACGACAGACATAGTATGATGATTTTTAAGTTTTGCAATCCCATTCTGTTCGGAAGTATAAGGATAATTGATTTGTTGGAGATAGGAATGGCAACAGGATGGGGCGGGACCGGGTTTGAGGTTTCCTATCCCTATCCGCTATTTTATCAGAGTGAGTGCGGGGGCGAGGCGAGAAAGATCGGAAAAATGGCGGAAGCGGGGATATATCAAGAATAATTAATAAATTATAAAAATAATAATATTAATGAGAGTTAGAAATAATATGAAAAAAGAAAAATAATGATTAATGAATAATTAGAACTAAAATGACGAAAGATAAAAAAAAGGATAAAATGATATATAAATATAATATTTCTCTATTTTAGTAGCATAATATTTTAAAAAATTAAAATTTATAAATGTGTTTATAAATAAAAAATATTTAATTTATATAATCGGAGACAGGGCAGGAAAAATCATGGTGGGGGAAGCAAATACTGTCCAGGCCCCACGCGTTATTGGGGATGGGATAAACCCTTAAAATTCGAGGTAGGGGCATGCGAGGGTGGAAAAAATTGCCTTCCCTGGTGGTGGAGGATACCTTTCTGACTAAGGTGAGAATGAAAGGCTTCATAAATGTACTCACCACCATTATCAGATTGTATCTGGTGAACAACAACGTTAAACTGGGTTTGACCATTTGGAGAAATTGAACAAATATGGGTAACACATCAGATTTTCGTTTTAGGAAATACACCGATGTGCAACGAGAATATTTATCGATAAAAGTCACATATTAACGATGGCAAGACAAAGCAACAACCAGAGAGAGCCCTCATACATTCGAAATGAATAAGATAAAAAATACTAGACGTACGATGCATGTGAGGAGTATAATTAGTATGAGTATGTTGAAAAAGTTCTCATACCACACACAGATTTATTGTGTTTACATGCTTTCTGAAAAGACGGAAATAACAAACATAAATACTAAAATTTTGCATGTCTTAAACAAGCATGCCAAAGATTTAAGGTCTAAAGAGAAAAAACAAGATGAGGACTCCGGCAAAACAGAAGCTTGAAGACTCAAGAGAGGTGGCTCCCTAAAGTAGTATAGCCCATCACGCCATATCCCTTGGCAAAAATCTTCTTCGACCTAAAGCAAACAATGTGTTGGTAAGAAAATAACAACAAAATGAAGATTTTTAGTAAGACAACCAACAGATAAGAGGTTAAAGAAAAATTAAGAACATGAAGAACATAGTTAAGGTTAATGTCAGGATATAAAGACACAACACCCTTATGACGAATAGTTGAGGTGGAGCCATCAGTAAGGCAAACAATGTAATTCGCAGAAATGACAGAGACAGAAAATAAAGACAACTCACCAGTCATATGATCATTGGCTCCTGAATTCATAACCCAGTGCAAGTGCCATCTGATCAAGCATAACTAGAGGTGCAAAGGCGGGGGAAGGAGTGGATTGGAGTAACTGACGTCAATGGTCCTCACCATAAATAGTAGCAAAAGCTGTATATAAAGAAGGCATAGCTGAGGTGTTCATCATCTAAATACGGAGGGACTCAAATTTAGGTTTCAAACCTATCAAGAACTGCTATGTATGTTGATGCGCGAGCCGTTTAACCATTGTAGAAGCTGCCCCAACTGGAAAATTACTTAATGGCTCATATTGGGTCAACTCTTCCCATCGAGAATGTAAGTACTCAAAGAAGTTAGCCACCGTGAAACCCAAAAGCTTCCTGGGAGGCATGAAAAATATCCTAATATAATTCAAAGATGTGAGCATCGTTGCGTGCATGTGCATACATCTTTGTCAATAAAGCCATAATTTGATACATGAACATATTATAGACATGTTATAGAATTGAAGACCCAACCAAGGATGGTGCAATTATCAATATACTATTGAACACGCTTAGTATCAATCTCTAGAGGTGGCTTCTCACTCTCCAAACGCCAACTAGACTTTCTTTTTCCTTTGAGAAAAAGATGGAGAGATCGACTCCAGACAGCAAAATGTTTCTCATTCAACAGAACACCAGTAATACAAGAAGCAAGTACATTTTGAGAAAGGAAAAAAAATCCGATAAAGATGACTTAGACATATTGTCCAATAAACTGATGTGAACCAATCAAACAAAAAGTGGATAGCCGAAGAAGTAGTAAAATCTGTTGGAGCGGAAGAAAAAAAAAATTTGAACCGACGTTGTGACCGTAAAAAACGACGTATGCGTTTTTCATGAAAACAACGAACTATATTAATCTTAATGACATTATACCTTTAT
>JAULJZ010164394.1:0-25947 GCA_032270985.1 Heliamphora pulchella | reverse complement strand
GGTGCCATTCGGATTATTGTATTGGATATGTTAACTTTGGGCCATGTATGTCCTGAGCCGTGTTACGTCCTGAGCCGATCACGTCTTGAGCCGAACTGCCACTATACGCCGTAGTGATCGGGAACGTTGATGTATGGGTACCTAATGTACGGGAACATAATGGTGCCATTCATAATTCAATTGGTTGATGTATAATTGGGATGGGTTATGTTGAGTTGTCTTTCATGATTCTAAGTCTAGGGCGTCCCTGGTTGCCATTTTCGAAAATATTTTGGGATGAATTCCCCTTGTGCACCCTGGGCATGTCCCCGGTGTTTAAAATGGTTTATCATGAATATTGTTGGGCACCATGGGTTCGTCGCTAGCATTCTGATTTTGATGAATTAGACTTTGGGTTGATGCCAAACGAGCATCCTGGTTCTTAAGGTGGGAATTGTTGGCCTGGATAAGGGTGGATGATAATTGGTTGGCCCACCCCCACACCATTGCCATTGAGTAAAACAACTGTGGCATGACGCCCGGCGTCGCATTTACTATTTGCAACGAGGCAAAGATAGGTTTGGTGATCAAAGTCCCATCAGTCTACTCTGGTGATTCCTGGTGTGGAATTCCTGTTATAATCTGGGTGCATGTTGGGATGGGCATCTTCATTTCATACACGGCATCTCTTATATACATGTTTATTGACTTATTTGCTATCCTATCATAAAATTATCTATCTCCTTGACTATAAACTGTACTGGTGTTATATGGTATGTGTGGTGATGAATTTTGTGCCGTGAGATTAGTTAGAAGGTTAGAGCATTTTGCTTCTGGGTCTTAGGTCATGGCATTCGTGCCGCAAGTGAGGAGGAGTTCTTAGAGGAAGTAATCTCAGAGGATGAAGAAGAGTTTGAAGAACAGGGTGAGTTCCAAGAGCACCTGGATCCTGCTGATACATTCTGTGGAGTTGAGACCTCTGCTTTTGTTCTTATATTCAGTTTTTCCTGTGCTTAATGTAATTTTGAAATTTCTTGGTAAAACTGTAATAGTTATGAAATTATGAATGGTTCAGAACTCCTTTATGAAGTAATAATTAACGTATATAAATATGAATGAATGGTTAGAATATCCATTTATTTATATTTATGTATGTCTCGACGTGCCCAGAGGACGGGGCGTCACACCATTGTTGTTCGAAACTGAGGGAATTTGGGTTTTCTCTTTTCTGCTCTTATGTTGGATGATGCAGTTGGGGTTCGAAGGGAGTTTTCACTTGTGGTTTGTAACTATCCAGATGTCTTTCCTCACTATCTGCTTTAGTTGCCATAGAGTCATGAGGTAGAATTTTCTATCGATCTCATTCCAGAAGCTACACCAATATCGATGCCGTCATATGGCTTTGCAATGGCTAAGTTACGAAAACTCATGATACAGCTTCAGGAGTTGCTTGATAAGGGGTTTGTACGTCCAAGTACGTCGTTGTGGGGAGCTCCAGCTCTTTTTTGCTAAAAAGAAGGATGGGTTCTTGAGGTTGTGTATTGACTACCAAAAGTTGAATCAAGTAACGGTGAAAAATAAGTTTCCTATGCCGAGGATTGATAACCTATTTGATCAACTAAAGGGTTCGAGTTTCTTTTTGAAGATTGATATGAGGTCAGGGTATCATCAGTTGAGGATTAGGGACGAGGACATAGCGAAGACTGCCTTTTGGACTCGTTATGGTCACTATGAGTTCTTGGTTATGCCGTTTAGTTTGACGAATGCACCTGCGACATTCATGGACTTGATGAACTGTATCTTTCATCCGTATCTGGATAGTTTTGTGGTTGTGTTCGTAGATGATATTTTTATCTACTCACCTACGAGAGAGATGCATGAAGAACACTTACGTATTGTTCTACAGCTTTTAAGAGAGCATCGTCTGTATACAAAATTTGAAAAGTGCAAATTTTGGATATCCAAGGTAAGATTTCTTGGACATGTGGTATCGAGGGTTGGAGTCTCAGTGGATTCTGTAAAGACTGACGCAGTGATGGGTTGGGAACGACCAAAAAATGTATTTGAGATCCGCAGCTTTTTGAGTTTGGCAGGCTACTACTGGCGATTTGTGAAAGACTTTTCTAAACTTTTCGTGCCAATGACGCGTCTTACGCGAAAAGGAGTCATGTTCATTTGGAGTGAGCCCTGTGAGTTGGCATTTTAGGAGTTAAAGAAGAGGTTGACTAGTGCACGAGTGTTAGTTATTCCAGAGTGAGTGAGGTTTGGGTTACACAGTATATTGTGATGCGTCGCATGATGGTTTGGGTTGTGTTTTGATACAAGAAGGAATAGTTATGGCTTACAATATTGGCAGTTAAATACTCATGAGAAGAGTTATCCGACACATGATTTGGAGTTTGCAGCTATAGTCTTTGCCTTGAAAATATGGCAGCACTATCTCTATAGTGAGCATTTTAAGATTTTCTCCGATCACAAAAGTTTAAAATACTTGTTTTCATAGAAGGATCTAAATCTACATCAACGATGGTGGATGAAGTTTATGGAAGATTACGATTTTAATCTTCAGTATCACCCGAAAAAGGCCAATGTTATGGCTGATGTTCTTAGTAGGAGATCTCATGGTTCTTTAGCTTCCATTGTCGTACGAGAATGGGACATGCTTGGGAAGCTTGGTGAGTTTGATCTTTGTCTCGGGGAGACAAAGAAGGGTGCGACATTATTTTCAGTGGTTTCATGACCTATGCTGATTGCTCGTGTGCTCGAGCCTCAACAGACAGATCAGGAAACTCAGATGTTATGGGATCATATTGCTGGTGAAAAGGACATCACTGGATGGGTCGTGAGCACGGATCAGAGTTTGAGGTTAGTAGGGAGAGTGTTTGTGCCAGAGTCGTGCAGTGCCGACGTATTACGTGATTTTCACCATTCCCGTCTTGCAGTGCACCAAGGAGGCACTAAGATGTATCATGATCTGCGCCATCAATTCTGGTGGAAGGGAATGAAGAGAGAAGTGATTCAGTTTGTTTCTCGGTGCCTTACTTGTCAGCAGGTAAAGGCAGAGCATCAGAGACCAACAGGGTTGTTATAGTCGTTGCCAGTATTAGAGTGGAAGTGGTAGAGTATTGCAATGGACTTTATATCGGGATGTTCTATATCGCCTAAGGGATATGATGCTGTTTGGGTTGAAGTTGATAGGTTGACGAAGTCTGCACACTTTCTTCCCATTCACATGAAGAATTCTGTGGACAAGCTGAGTAGATTGTATGTCAGTGAGATTGTTCAGTTACACGGAGTGCATGTATCTATTGTTTCTGATCGAGACACGCGCTTTACATCGCGCTTTTGGCAGAGTCTTTAGGTGGCCTTGGGAACGAGCTTGATGTTTAGCACTTCTTTTCATCCACAGATAGATGGTCAGTTCGAGCGGACCATCCAAATCTTAGAGGATATGTTGAGAGCTTGTGTACTTGATTTTTGGGATTCTTGGGAAGATCACTTACCATTGGCAGAATTTGTGTATAACAACAGTTATCAATCTAGTATTGGGATGGCACCTTTTGAGGCTTTGTATGGTAGGTCGTGTAGATCTCCAGTATGTTGGACCGAGGTTGAAGAGATAGCAGTTTTGGGAACCGACTTGGTGCGGGAAACGACGGGAAAGATCTCGATATTTTGTCAGCATTTAGTGACGGCCTAGAGTCGCTAGAAGAACTACGCTGATCAGAGGAGAAGACCTTTGGAGTTTAAGGTGAGGGATCACGTATTTCTGAAAGTCTCGCCACACTGAGGTTTGATGAGATTTGGTCGTAGCGGGAAGCTATCACCGCATTTTATTGGATCATTCGAGATCCTTGAAAGGATTGGAGAGGTGGCATACTCTTTAGCTTTACCTCTTCAGTTGTTGTCTGTGCACAATATTTTTCATGTTTTTATGCTTTGGAAGTACGAGCCTAAACCGTCACATGTGTTGGATTAGGCTGAGTTACAGGTAGATGAGGATGTTTCTTTTGAGAAACGACCAGTGAAGATCTTAGACACGAAAGAAATAGTGTTGAGAGGGAGGACCATTGCTTAAGTCAAAGTTCTGTGGCTTTATCACAGAGTCGAGGAAGCGACGTGGGAGCTTGAAGCCGATATTCGTGCTAGATATAAGAGTTGTTTGCTTCGAGGAAGCGACGTGAGACCCAGTTCCATTTTATTTTCATAATGTTTATTCGATGTGTTAGTTATTGCTTTCATTGTTTTAGAACAACATGTGTTGCTATGTGTTATGCATGCAGGGTTTAGTTTTGCTTCTTTTGTTTGGGTTTTCACCTAGTGATGACCGCTCCAGCGGTAGCCTAGTCGCTTGAGCGAGTTTGTGGTAGAGAGTTGGGTCGATGGGGGACCGCTCGAGTGGGGTCTTGTTCGCTCGAGCGGAGGGCCTAGCGCAAAAATCTATAAAGACAATTAATGTTTTGATTTTTAAGCCAAACCTTGTTCTACAAGCTTCTCTTCTCTCTCCACTCTTAACCTCTACCTTCTCTCTAGCCTTTTAGTGGGCCCGAGCTTAGTTTTTAGCGATCAGTTAGCGGATTCTTGTTATTATTGCCGAGAGCTTCGCGCTCATCCGAACAGAGTCTCATTTTGTCGACGTTTATTTTTTGTTGGAGTTCAAAGCTTTGAGTTTTAACTCACCGATGTAGGATCCTAGATTATCTTGCTGTTAAAAAGTGCTACATGCGATTATATGCATTTTTACCATTTTAAAATGCTATAAATGTTGGATTTTGTGTTTAAACCATGTTCGTTTAAGCAAAAAGCATGTTTCGCATATGTTATGATTTATTACAATCGGTGGACATATGGATATCTGTGGTTGTCAAAATGTGGTTTGAAAATAGAGGAATTTATGTAAAGCTATGAAAACCTATGTTTGGAGGTTTGGGGCTAACCTTTGGGTTGAGCCTTGGTTTTTTAAACGTTTTGGTACAAACGGTGGAAACATTTTGAAAATATTGTTTAGTCTCCATGGTTAAATGGATGATGTGGTGGAATGCCATTGGACATTTTATATATGATTAAAGTATGGTTTTGAACATTTTTGTAGTTGAGCTACGTGTTTATTTTTAATGATTCGATAGATGTGACGTGATAGTGCATATGTATTTGGGCCGCCATTGCTTCTCAATGAAAGTCTAAAAATTTTGCTCAAGTAGGTGCTTCGCTCCTTCGGGTTAATCCCTATAAATGAAGTAGTTGCCCCAGTGGGAGGCATGTGTCGTTGTGACTCCATATAGAACTCATCATTACCTAGCGGGTCTTTGCATGGGCCGTACCTAGGCTAATAGGTGAGAGTCTACAGTTATTACCTCTGTCCCGGGTGCGATAGAGTCGGTACATAGGGACCATTGTAGGTCTTGGGAACCGAGTGAAAATTAATGTTTTGTTACTGTTTTCTTTAACTGTTGAACGTTATTTGCATTGTATAAAATTCGTGGTTTTGAAGATGAAAAATTGTTTTGAGATTGATAAAGTCAAGGCATATGAATGGTTCTTTACATTATACTATGTGATTGTATATCCTACTTTACTTCATTATAGTCTGTTTTATTGAATTTCGGCTCACGTTGTGAGATTTTGAAAATCTTTTCAGGTGACTGTGATTATGAGAGATGATCTAGTGAAGCCCGAGGAGGCGAAAGACTCTTTTCGTAGTTTTCTATTTTGTTATGGGATCATGTACTGTTAAATGTATTGTTTATTCTTGGAAGCATATTTTCTAAGCCTTGAGGCGATATATTACGCATGTATGGAATGTATGTTGGTTTTGAGAGAGGAACCTTGGGTTGATAGTAGTTTCATTGTTCTGGTTTGGGGTTTTATGCTTTTAAAGTTTCAATTTCAAGTCAGAGGAGTGATTTCCTTATCAAATAAATGTTTTATCCCTATAATTTGTTTATTCAAATCCATGTTCAGAGACTATGTTTTTAGGCATATTTTTTAGAATTGAGAAGATTTTTTGGTTTCGATCTAGAAAAACTCTCGGGCGTCTGAGCATTCGAGCGGGCCTTTGAGCGCTCGAGCGAGCAGCCGCTGTGACTAAAAGTTGGTTTTCTTTTTGAAAGGAAGTTTTGGTTGGAGAAGTTTAGGGGTAACCCTTTTTTATCCAAAAGAGTATATTTTTGTTATTTGTTTTGCAAATAAAATTTGGTTTCTGTTTCAATCCTTGACTCGTTTGGGCTTGGGCGATTTTGGGGGATCGTGGTATCCCAAAATGGTGGTTCTGTGGACTTTTTGTGTGACCCTTGGTTATGGGGCATGACCAGAAGGCTTTCTTTTCATATTAGGATTTTTGATTCTCGGGGTCCGATTCTTTGATTTTGATTGTGTTAGGATTTTAACCTTACTATGACCTAAGATCCTCTCAATTTACCGTCACTGGTCCTATGGTTTAGAACCAGGTACTTACAAAAACCTTAAGAAAGTAAAAAAAATGATGAGAATTGATATCGAGAATGCCTATGACACTGGTTCATCCCTTGGCAAGAGGATGAAGAAGAGCGTTGATGCCATTGTGATTGCCGACCAAAATATCATCCAACAAGTCATAAAAGAGTATGATGAAGAAGTTGTCATTGCTGTCCAGCAGAATTCAAGGAAGGTGGATGAGCACCTTAACTAGATCAAGAAAGCCTAGGTTAAGCAATTCAAGCCCAAGAAATCAAAAGAAGAAAAGGAAGTCCGATTGAGATGAAAAACAGACATGGCATTGGCAGTAACCTTTGCAGCCATGGAAGCCAAGGAAAAATCTGATGAAAGGGTAGCCTCCTCCAAAGAACGAGCAATTGAAAGGAAGAAGAAGAAAGAAGAAAAGAAGTCTTTCAAGCGACAAATGGATGATTTGTTATGATTCCAAAATGGAAGAAGAGAAAACAATGAAGAAGAAGAAGGAGAAGGAAGAATAAGAAAATGAGAAGGAAGAGAAGAAAAAGAAGAAGATTAAGATGTGAAGTTTTTGACTATTTTTTAAGGAGAAGTCGTAATATTTCAAACATGATTTTATGTTTTTGTTTTTGATGTTACAATGTTATGTGAATGCCTTGAAAACAATTTAGTTGTTGGATGAACGGTTATTGGTTTTGAATGATTATTGGCCTTGAAAACTTTTGAAATATTGTTTGTGTAATCCTTTTCCTTTTATGAATGGGAAATTTCAAGTTTACATTAATTATTGAATGATTGCTTTGAAATTCCTATTGAGTTATCAACTGTTGATAGTATGCTTTATTGTGATTGATGCTTGGGATTTGTAAACTATTGCACATGGATGTTGATTCGAATTGCTATATTGAGACTATTTGATGTTTGAGCATTTTGAACTATTGCACACTTTTGGTGAATTTAACATGTCTGGAGATCATACTTTTAATGTTGCAATTCTTTTTTAAAACCATGGTTGATATATTGTTGTTGAATGTCTTATCATTAAGTTTGCACAATTAATTAAGGCATAGAGGTAAGGGGAGAACCTTTGTCTAAAATCTTTTTAAAAATATTTTGTAGAAAATGTTGTAAGCATAAAAAATGGGAGATTGTTAGCCCAAGGTTTTTTTAATTAGATTTTGATGATTTTTATATTTTATTTTCTTAATTAAATTGATTTAAAAAGACTATATTTAAATATTTTCAAAAAGAATGTGTTGACATTATATAAAAAATGAGTTGACACCTTAAGCCATTTGTGCTGACACTTTGTATCAAATGGGTTGACACTCACTGTTCTTGAAAATAATGTTTTGTGTCGACACCTATTGATAATTGAGTCGATACCATAAGACAAAGCATACTTGAAATTCTCAAGTGTGTCGACACCATTGAAGTTTAGGTTCAACACCTTAATTGCTTTGCGTGAGATGTTTCAGGAACACAAATGAGTCGATACCAAATGTATTTGGGTCGACACCTCTAGTATTGGACCGAGATCCACATTGAATCGACACCAATAAAGAACGGGTCGACACCTCAATTCCTTGCTGGATTCATTTTAGGTTGACACCAAAGTGTTTTGAGTCGACACCAAGTAATCCTTCGAGTTCCAAACTTCAGGTTCTACGGGTCGACACCAAAGTCACATGAGTCAACACCTAAACACCATCCGAAAAACCAAATGAGTCCACACCAAATAGAAATGGGTCGACACTAGGACTTCAAGCCATTTTTTGACTCCAACTCAGAAGTGTCAACACCATAACATTATGAGTCGACACAAATGTTCCTTTCAAAAATAAGAATTTTGGGTCGACTCCAAAAGTCCTGAAGCTGTTTGAGTTTTTCTGAGTCGACACCAAAATGAAATTTAGCCGACTCTAAAACTTTCGAGGCTAAATCAGAATTCTCGAGTCAACACCAAATGACGATGAGTCAACACTATGTTTTCCAATAGCTGATCTAACAAATTAGGTCAACACAAATGAAGATATGAGTAGACACCAAAGTCCCACCTAGAAAACTAAAGAAATGCATGAGGTTGATACCAAATGCTCCATGAAGTGACACCACTGTGTGGGTGAAGAAAATGCAGAAATAAGGTCAATACCAACGAAGAACTTAGTCGACACAATCACTCGAAAGAACCAAGCCCTATATATTTTGAGTTGACACCAAATAACTTTGTGTTGACACCTGTAATGAAATTCAAATACTCGCGCTGGTTCCAACTGTATGATTTCAGAGCATTAATTGCCTCCACCAACCCACCAACGATCATTTACTTCAGATGGCTATATAAGGAGTTAATTTTCAGAGTTTCAAACTTCTGGACACTATTCTATTGCTTGAAATCAAAATTCAAAATCTTCAAGAAGCATTTACTGCTCATATACTCTTCCAGCCAACTCTCACACTTTCTTGCTCATTTATTTCTAATCATTTATAAGGAGTGTTAGTTAATGAATCTTTGATTTTCTCACATTTATTGTAAAAGATGGTGAGCTACTCTTGATCCTTTAAGAGATTGAGTGAACCTCTTAAACAAGAGCTCTAGAGAGTTCAGAAAAAATAGGAGATTGTTTTGTAGAAACTTCTTGAAGCTGTAAAGGCTTTTGAATGCGCATGTGAATCATTCGATTATAGTGTAAATTCTCAATGGGAGTCTTGAGGAGTGGACGTAGGTTTGAAAAAATCCGAACCACTATAATTCTTGGTGTTTGGTTCATACTTTCTCTCCCTTGCCTCTTTAATTTCCTTATTGGTTTAATATCTATCATATTTGCTAGTAAAATTAAAAGATTTTGAAAGAGGTTTTAAAAATTGTTATTATTATTTTAAAAGTCAATTCACTCCCCCTATTGGATTGCTTAGGACTAATAGACTTGATGTTGAGGTTGTGTATTAGATACTGAATTGGATTAACTGTGAGTGATAATGGCTAGTGATTAATCTGGATTTGATTTTGACGTTCTGTACTTGGAGATTAGAAATGGGTAGGCAGATAATATTTAATCAAAATATTGATAATAGTCATATGGGCACTAGATTTGTTTATTAATTTAGTTGTTCAGTTTACTTTTGATTTGGAAACTTACTTGTAAGCGAGATCTTGTCAATGATGGAGATTATATTGTTCTTAGAGTTCTGAAATAAACGCGAATATACTAGTGATTAAGGTGCATTGAAATGTATTCTATTTGGTTTGAACAATTTTCTTAATTTTTATAATACTTTTAAAGTTTGGTATCAATATACATGATAATATTTTTTAAGCTAGATAGTCTTCCTGTATAAGTGATTTTTGAAGGGTATTACTTGGCAAAATTATTTTCTCAAGTAAGATATGCATATAAGTTTGGGGAGTTAAATAAATTTTGGAGTAGTAAGTGTTGAATTGTATTACTACATTCATACGATGAAACGAATATTTTTGGTGATTCTAAATATTAAGATTTTGATTTATGTGAAAATTATAATGATAGTTATTGAGATTCATATGGATATAATATATTTGGGGTTTAGTGATTATACATATATTATCTTGATTATTGTGTTAGTTATTCAACCAACAAGTTTGGGTCTCAAAATTATCTCAAAGTCATCAATATTAGTTTAGCTTATAGTTAAAATTACTTTTGGTAGATTTTAGATACATATGTGTGTTGTGATAATATAATTTATTATTAGTGGAAAACACATTCTAGAAGAGTTGGATAAGATATATAGTCAATCACATGTAAGGGCCTAGTATTATGAATTTAGATTTTATAAGTTGAGAAATAGATAATGGTATAGAAGATCGTATGATATTTTGCAAGTTTATGTGGAGTTAATAGTCATAGTAAGTAACTCAATTTTATCAATTGTAAAGATTTATTACTATATGTGGATAGTTTGATGATAATATAATGATTTTACAGTGATCTTTGATGTCTTAGTACTTTGGGAGATTACTTAAATTATAGTTTATGGTGATCAATATTTATTTGCATTCAAACTATGTTAAGCGTCTTTATAAAAATTGGTTGAGGCTGTCATGATTAAGGTTGTCAATGAATTGCACTAGACTTATTGGTTATGTGTTAGCATGTCGTTTCATATGTTTTTTTTGTAGCCTTTTAGTTATGCTTTTTAGTTTAAGAAGCAATTGTGATGAATTGTTATTTTTGAACAATCATTTGGGTTGGTTCTTAGCGAGAAATATAAAACTTGAATGACTTAGCTGATATTATAGTATTAACTTCGATAATTTTTATAGATATAAATATAAAATCTCTTTAGTGGATTGATTGAATGTACTTGGTGTCATGCCCCAAACTCTGGGTTACACGAAAAGCCCACAAACGACCACCAAAACCGCCCAAACACAAACGAATGAAAAATCATAATGTTCAATTGAGGCTAAAACCTTTGTAAAAATGCACTATCGATAGTTTATTTTAAGTTAAAAGAGTAGCCCAAGAGGCAATGCTCAAGGCCCCAAAAACCAAGCCTTTAAAACAAAATACACGTTTTGGATAAAGAAATACTTTTTTTTTAAAGAAGCATAAGTTCTTCTAAAATCTCCCTCGAAGTACAAGAATTTATATGAAGCATAAACCAATTGAAATCCCATTCCGTAAAACGTTGAACCAACCAACGAAAGCCGTAATAAGAAACTACAGAGAGCAAATACCAACCCATGATTTTTCTCGAAAACATAAATCATGCATACATCGGCCCACGACAATAAAAATTACATTACGCATACTTTCAAATATAAAACATGTTACATCCAAATATGATCCATATACAAAAGATACAAACTATCTAACAAGGACAAAACATAAGAGTCTTGTCATCAACCACCTTCAGGTACCTCAAGATTAACCTACGTGACCACGCCTACCTGAGAAAGGTATGCACAAAATCCCACAACGTGAGTCGAAACCTAATAGAAACAAACTATAATACAGTAAAGCAGGATATGCAATCACATAGCATAAAAATCGCCTCAACCATGCGAGCCTCAAAACGATTTTACTTCTCAAAATCCCAAGTTTTCACCTGACTCACACGGGCCTCAAAACGGTTTTTCATCCTTAAAACCATGCATTTCAACAATGAAAATAACATTTCACAGTTAAAGAAACAGTAACAAAATGTTATTTTCCACTCAAATCACACAGCCGAGAATGAAACGACATTTTCCATTAGGATCACACAGCCGAGAAAAAAACTCCTATGTATAGACTCCTACCCAATACCCAAGTCTTGAATCATTTAAGACTTGCCAGGTAATGACACGTTCTATGCGGAGCAGAAGTAACAACTATAGACTCCTACACATTACCCTAGTATTGAATCATTTAAGACCTACTATGCAATAATAAGTTCTATACGGAGTCATAACATGCAACCACCTCTTTATCGGCTTAACCCTAGGGAACGAAGCACCCACCACCTCTTTACGGGCTTAACCTGAGGGAACGAAGCACCCAATCCACACACTATCACGGCACATCAACCGAATCATTTAAAAATCAACACGTAGGTCGACTACGAAAATCTTTAAAACTATACATCAATCATGTATAAAAAGATCCAATGGCCATCTGCCACATCATGCATTAATCATGGAGATCAAACAACATTTTCAAAAATATTTCTACCGTTTCTATCAAAACGTTTAAATATCTAAGACTTAAACTCGAGGGTTAGCTCCAAACCTCCAAAACACAATTTTCAAGACTTTTCACAAATCCTCCATTTTGAAAACTACCTTTTTGAAAACCACGGATATCCACACATCCGTATCATGTAATAAATCAAGAAAAAGCACAAAGCATGCTTTTTATCCGAACAAACATGGTTTAAACATAAAAATCAAAATGCATAGCATTTTAAACCCGTAGAAAAGTCTATAATCGCACGTAGCACCCTTTAACAACAAGATAGTCTAGGATCCAACCTTGTTGAGCCAAAACTCGATGCCTCGGGAAATGAACCTCGATGAAACGGGATTTCGTCTGGATGAACGTGAAGCCCCCGACACAAATACCAAGGATCCACTATCTAATCGCTGAAAACCGAGCCCTGGGCTTATCAAAATATAGAGAGAAGGCAGAGTAAAAGAAAACTTACTCAAGAAGCTATGGTTTCAAAATATCTTCCAAGAGCTTGATATTTATAGACTCAGCCCCATACAGGAATCCAGTCGACTGGATCCTCCGCATCAGTCGACTAAAAAGCTACTGGAATCTCAAAATTTCTCCACTGACCCAACCCAGTCGACTGACTCACCCAGTCTAGTCGACTGGTTCCACACACTGTCAACCCAGTTGACTGGATCCCCCAGTCTTGCCGACTGGTCGACAGAGAACTAACTTTTGCCTTTTCACATCCCTTCACCAAACTAAACATGCCCCTAAAACATCACCGAGTTCAAGAGTGAACTCCACCTCTATCAATAGTTAAATCTTTTCAAAAATGAAACGGGTCAGGGTCTCACACTTGGTCATATGGGTTTAAAATCAAGAGAATTTGTCAGTTAAACAAATGTGTTATTAAGGTTGCAAATTGGATAATGCATAAACGACTTATTAGAGATTTTAGAGGACTAATTTATTGACAAGAGGACACGAGCAACCAAAAACTACTAGAAAACTCAAGAACTCACCACCGCCACAGGTCAGTCGACTGAACATCCAACCTCAGTCGATTGAACCACCAAATAGGCCACAAGTAGACTGAACTTACCCCCTCAGTCGATTGAAAAGCTACTGCCAACACACAGAATTTCTTTAGTGTTCAGCTAACGAAAAAACTTCAAAACGGTTCACAACCCCAAAACCAAACCAGCCTTTCCAAACCCGAACAAGCATAAAACACATACGTAAAACACATATAGCATGTTGTTCTAAAATGATGAAACCAAACCCAACACGTCGAATAGATAGATACTGAAAAAGAAAAGGAATCGAGTCTCATAACTCTCCCCTCCTTAAAGGAATTTTGTTCCCGAAATTCATTATAAGGTCACGAAGAAAACAACTCCGGTTATCTATCACGAACCCAAGACTCAAGCTCCCACGTCACTTCCTCAACTCCGTGATGAAGCCAAAGAATTTTGACATAAACAATGGTCCTCCTTCTCAACACTTGCTCCTTCGTGTCCAAAACATTCATAGGTCGTTCCTCATAAGTAACATCCTCATCTACTCGTAACTCAGCCCAATCCAACACATGAGACGGGTCTGGCTCATACTTTCGTAGCATAGAAACATGAAACACGTCGTGCACAGACGACAGTTGAAGAGGCAAGGCTAGATGATATGCCACCTCTCCAATCCTTTCAAGGATCTCAAACGGCCCAATGAAACACGGTGATAACTTCCCGTTACGACCAAACCTCTTCAAACCTCTGTGTGGCAAGACTTTCAGAAACACGTGGTTTCCCACCTCAAACTCTAAAGGTCTCCTCCTCTAATCGGCATAGCTCTTCTGACGACTCTGAGCTGTTACTAAACGTTGGCAAATCACAGCGATCTTCTCTATCGTTTCCCGTACTAAGTCGGGTCCCAAAACTGCGATCTCTCCCACATCTGTCCAGCATACTAGTGATCTACACGGCCTGCCATATAAAGCCTCAAAAGGTGCCATCTAGACTAATAACTGTTGTTATACGTAAACTCTGTCAATGGTAGGTGATCTTCCCAAAAACTCTAAAAATGAAGCACACAAGCTGTCAACATATCCTCCAATATCTGTATGGTCCGCTCAGACTAACCATCCATTTGAGGATGAAAAGCAATACTGAACATCAAGCTTATTCCCAGAGCCACCTGAAGACTCTGTCAAAAACGCGATGTAAAGCGCGGGTTTTGATCAGAAACAATAGATACAGGTACTCCATGTAACCGAACTATCTCACTGGCATACAACCTACTTAGTTTGTCCATCAAATTTTTCACGCGAATGGGAAGAAAGTGTGCAGACTTTGTCATCCTATCGACTATAACCCAAATGGCGTCATATCCCTTAGGCGACCTAGGAAGTCCCGATACAAAGTCTATCGTGACATTCTCTCACTTCCATTTTAATATTGGCAACAGCTATTACAACACTACTGGTTTCTAATGTTCTGCATTTACTTGCTAACAAGTAAGGCACCGAGAAACAAACTGAATCACATCTCTGTTCATTCCCTTCCACCAGAATTGACGGCGTAGATCATGATACATCTTGGTGCCTCTTAGGTGCACTACAAGACGAGAATGGTGAAAATCACGTAGTACATCGACATGGCACGGCACGACTCTAGTATAAGCAATCTCCCTGGCAATCTCAAACTTTGATCTGGACTCACAACCAATCCCGTGGTATCCTTTCCACTAACAGTACGATCTCGTAACATCTGAGCCTCTTGATCCGTCTGCTAAACCTCTAGCACACGAGCAACCAACATAGGTCGCGAAACCACGAAAAATAATGTCGCACCCTTTCCTATCTCCCTGAGCATAGATCAAACTCACCAATCTCCCCAAGCATGCCCCATTCTCGTATAGCAATGGAAGCTAACGAACCATGAGACCTCCTTATAAGAGCGTCGACCACAACATTGGCCTTTCCCAGATGGTAAGGCAGTTTAAAGTCATAATCTTCTAAAAAATCCATCCCCCGTCGTTGGCGTAGATTCAGATCCTTTTGTAAAAATAGGTATTTAAAACTCTTGTGATCAGAGAAACCTCAAAATATTCACTATGAAGGTAGTGCCGCCATACCTTCAAGGAAAAGACCATAGCCACCAACTCCAAATCATGTGTCGGATAATTCTTCCCATGAGTTTTCAACAATCGGGATTCGTAAGCCACAACTTTACCTTCCTGCATTAGAACACAATCCAAACCATCATGCGATGCATCACAATACATTGTGTAACCCAAACCTCATTATGGAATAATTAACACTAGTGCACTAGTTAACCTCTTCTTTAACTCCTGAAACGCTAACTCACAGGACTCAGTCCAAATGAACGTGACCCCCTTTCACGTAAGACGCGTCATTGGCGCGACAAGTCTAGAAAAGTCCTTCACAAACCGTCGATAGTAACCTGCCAAACTCAAAAAGCTACGAATCTCAAACACGTTCTTTGGTCTTTCCCAATCCATCACTGCGTCAGTTTTCGAAGAATCCACTGATACTCCATCCCTCGATACCACGTGTCCAAGAAATCTTATCTCAGACAATCAAAATTAACACTTCTCAAACTTCGCATACAAATGATGCTCTCTTAAAAGCTGTAGAATAAGACGTAGGTGTTCTTCATGCATCTCCCTCATGGGTGAGTAGATAAGAATATCATCCACGAACACAACTACAAAAATATCCAGATACGGATGAATGATACGGTTCATCAAACCCATGAACGTCACAGGAGCGTTCGTCAAATCGAAAGGCATAACCAAAAACTCATAGTGAGCACAATGAGTCCGACAGGCGGTCTTCGCTATGTCCTCCTCCCTAATCCTCAACTGATGATACCCAGACCTCAAATCGATCTTCAAAAACAACTCGAACCCTTTAGCTAGTCAAACAAGTCATCAATCCTCGGCATAGGATACTTGTTCTTCACCGTTACTCAATTCAACTTCTGGTAGTTAATACATAACCTCAAAGACCCATCCTTGTTTTTCGTAAACAGAGCAGGAGCTCCCAATAGCGACGTACTCGGACGTACAAACCCCTTATCAAGCAACTCCTAAAACTGTACCTTGAGTTCTCGCAACTCAGCCAATGTAAAACGGTAAGATGGCATCAAAATAGGAGCAACTCCCAGAACAAAGTTGATAGAAAACTCTACGTCACGACTCGCTGGCAACTCAAATAGATCATCAGGAAAGACATTTAGATAGTCACAAACCACATAGGAAAACTCCCCACGAACCCCAACTGCTTTATCCAAAATGAGAGCAGAAAAGAGAAAACCCAAGTTTCCTCGGTTCCGAACAACACCAAGCATGGACACCAAACCCTCGTCCTGATCGCCCACGAAACAGAAGCAATCACCCTCATGTGTACAAATCGATACCCTGCGTCAATCGCAATCGATAAAGGCATGATAGGTGGTCATCTAGTCCATCCCTAAGATGATATCAAACGTGGTCATGTCTAGAATAATAAAATCAAACTCTAAACAGCGACCAGTGACCTCCAATTTATAGGATCTACAAACCTATCCCAACGTCACACTCCCACCGACCAGGGTCTATACACACAACGCACTACCCAACGAGTCTATCTCCAACCCCAACGCAGATGCAAAAACATATGAAATAAAGGAATGTGATGCTCCCGTGTTCATAAGAATGCTGGCCCATGATCTATACACTAAGAGAGTACCTCTAATCACTGATGTAGTAGCTGCATCAGGCACGACTGGTGCCTTAGAAAACTTTACGTCACGACTCGCTGGCAACTCAAATAGATCATCAGGAAAGACATTTAGATAGTCACAAACCACACGAAAAAACTCCCCATGAACCCCAACTGCCTTATCCAAAATGAGAGCAGAAAAGAGGAAACCCAAGTCTCATTGGTTCCGAACAACACCAGGCATGGACACCAAACCCTTGTCCTAATCGCCCACGAAACAGAAGCAATCACCCTCATGTGCACAAATCGATACCCTGTGTCGATCGCAATCGATAAAGGCACGATAGGTGGTCAACTAGTCCATCCCTAGGATGATATCAAACATGGTCATGTCTAGAATAATAAAATCAAACTCTAAACAGCGACCGGTGACCTCCAATTTATAGGATCTACAAACCTATCCCAACGTCACACTCCCACCGACCAGGGTCTATACACACAACGCACTACCCAATGAGTCTATCTCCAATCCCAATGCAGATGCAAAAACATATGAAATAAAGGAATGTGATGCTCCCGTGTTGATAAGAGCGATGGGCCATGATCTATACACTAAGAGAGTACCTCTAATCACTGATGTAGTATCTGCATCAGGCATGACCGGTGCCTTAGAAGAACCGGGATCTGGAAGAGCGTATACTCGGCCCTACATTCCCCTAGTCTGCCCATCATAGCCCTGGACTGTCGATTGCCATACTGACTACACTAAGGCACTCCCATCTGCAATCCTAGACGCCTGAGCCACAGGCTGCTGATACATCTGTTGTCCCTAAGCGAACGAAACAACTGGTGCTCTTGCCATGCTCTGTACACTCCCTCCTCGAGGACAGTTCCTATGAATGTGTCCCAACTGGCCACATCCATAACAAACCAGTGGCTCTCTCTCCTGTACTGAACTTTAAGATTGTCCCTTCTGTAAACAGTTCGTCACTCGATGCCCAAGATGTCTGCACCGATAACAGATGATCTCTTTCTGCTTCGTCCTTTCTAACGAAGTCGTGGGAGGTGCTGGTATAGAAAACTGCTATTGTGACCCCGAGGGACGTAGGCCAGAGCTAAAGAACCTCTGCCTCTTGTTGGAGCGCCCACCTGACTGAGTATCTACTCCACTCTGCAATGCCCTGATCTCCCTAGGTCTACGAGTCTCATTCAGCGTGTTCTCTATGACAACGGTCGACTCCACCAAATCTGTAAAAATATGTAATCTCAATCCTACCACCAGTTCCCTAATCGCAGGCCTCAGGCCCCTTTTGAACCTCTTCGAGCACAACTCATCAGTAGATATGCAATCCTGAGTAAAACGGGACAAACTAGTGAACCTTGCCTCATACTGCCCCACACTCAGCGCCCCCTGGATGAGGGAAAAGAACTCCTCATGGTAAAGATCACTCGAGGACTCAAAAAAGTACTACTCCAGGAATACCTTTGTAAACGCCTCTCATGTGCCTCCCACAACCGTTCTAGCAAACTTCCACCATTCATGAGCATCCCCTCTCAGCTGAAATGCGGCAAATGCAATCCTCAGATCCTCCTCCTCTATCTGTAGGGTATCCAAAATTCTAATCACCAGCTCCAGCCATTCTGTGGCCACTTTAGGATCGGGATCCTCGACAAAGGTAGGAGGGTTGAGACGGCAAAATTCCTGCATGGCGACAGTCGCCCTCGGCTAAGGTATTCTCTCTCTCCCCTAGCAGCCTTGGCTAACTAACAAAAGGAGCCTACCATCTCACGCAGCAAGTTTACCCCATCTACTAGTCCTTGGGGAGCATTAGCATCCCCAGCATCAGGGATTGGCGCATCCCCTTGGCCTCGACAACCACGGCCTCGACCACGACCTCGTCCTTCCCGTGCGAACATAACTTCTACACGGAAGCAATATAACCACATAAGCTTTCATTCAACATGTTATCACTAACATAAAACATATAATCTTGCTAACGCATAGCCATTCAAGATCATGTAAACACATCTCACATACCGAGGAGAACCGACAAGAATAACGCGTCAATTTGGATAACCTACTTGGACTCCTTGCTAGAAAACACGTCGGCCAAACGCATTTCTAACGTGACTTTCGAATTTGTTAATCCAAACGCCCAAAGACAATGCTAATCGATCCTAAAGTCCAACCCTCATGCTCACTTATACACAAAATCTTTGTGCTCAATAAGATATTATATTCATGTTATCAAAACATCTAAACATATACAATCAAGCACATGCAATCAGCCTCATAAGGTGATGCACCATCTTCCCACGGCTCTTAGGTATTTGAACCCAGAGCTTTGATACCAATTTTTCAAGCTCCAAAACCCAGGGTCACGTAAAAAGTCCACCGAACCACCCTTTTTGAAAATAAGTATTTGCTGAACACTTAACCAAACCAAAATATACCATTTGGAATCAAAAAGGTTACCCAAGGTTCTTCTCTCCAAGCAACATACATTCTATTCTATACATGCATAGTATATCACCTTAAGGCTTACAAAACACGCCTCCACGATCAGGCACTACAAGTGAGAGTACATGATTCCATAACAAGACAAATTAAAAGAAAACTCTAAACAAAAGTCTTCCACCTCCGGGGCTCCACTGGATCAACACCCATGTTCGCCATTACCTGAAAAAGGTTTTCACAAATTTCATAACGTGAGCCAAAGCCCAATAGGAAACAAACTAGTATGAATTTAAAAGCAAAATATGCTATCACGAATAATATGAATATTCTGACTCACACGAGCCTAAAAAAAGTTGTTTTACTTCTCAAAAATCACAAGTTTTCTCGTCATTTCTCGACATCCAACAATGCCCGACAATATGGAAAGCATACACAACAAATTCATATGTATGTCGTATTTTTTCGCAGTCTTTCACTATAGGATAATACTAACCCAATCATCAAGTTTTTTGCGGTCTTTCACCGCGGGACAATCACTTGGTCTAATATGCAATTCTTAGTGGTCTTTCACTGTTGGACAATCACTTGTCCTAATATGTAATTTTTCGTACGATTCAACATATATAAGTACGTACGTACATAGCCATGAATAAATATCCACATACATGCCATCGTATCGTTCACATAACCAAAGAAATAAACTCATATCTCAACCAAATGTATAAAATCCAAGCTCAACCCCGAGGGTTGGCTCCAAACCTCCAAAATACAGTTTTCAAGACTTCACATAAATTCATCCATTTTCAAACCACCTTTTTAAAAACCACGGACGTCCACACGTCCAACAACATGGAATAACTCATAAAAACATTTTACAAGCCATTTTATCCAACTAAACAGGGATTAAACACCTAAAAATCACTTTTCATGCATTTTAAAACTGTAGAAACGCATAATATTTCATGCAGCACACCTTTAAGACACGAGAGTTCAGGATTCTACCCCGTTGAGTCAAAAACACGATACCTTGAAAAACGCGCTTTGTCGAAACGAGATTATGTCCGGATGAACGTGAAGCCCTCAGCACGGATACTAAGGTTCCACTATCCGATCGTCAAAAACCAAGTCCAAGCCCACCAAAAAGCTAGAGAGAATGTAGAGAAAAAAAAAGAAACTTACTCAAGAAGCTAGATTTTTGAAAATATCTAATATAAGGTTGGTATTTATAGGCTCAACTCTGCACAGAAAATCAATCGACTGAACTCACCAAGTAAGTTGACTGAAAAGCTACTAAAAAACCCAATAACTCACCACCGCCACAGGTCAGTCGACTGAACATCCAACCTCAGTCGACTGAACCACCAAACAGGCCACCCAGTCGATTGAACTCACTCCCTCAGTCGACTAAAAAGCTACTGCCCACACACGGAATTTCTCCAGTGTCCAGTCGACAAAAAAACTTCAAAATGGTTCACAATCCCAAAACCAAACCAGCCTTTCCAAACCAGAACAAGCATAAAACGCATACTTAAAATACATATAACATGCTGTTCTAAAACGATGAAACCAAACCCAACACGTCGAATATACAAATAACGAAAAAGAAAAGGAATCGGGTCTCACAATAATAATAATGTAGTTACATATAATCTGGAAGTAAAAAAAATAATTTAAAAACAAAAAAAAAATATAAGCAATGAACAAGTATAGAAACCAAATATTTTTAGAATCCTACATTTTTGGCAATAGTTATAGAATGAGCAACCTATACATAAATCCCCATATGGGGCATTGAGTGCCATCAACAAGAGAAGTCGGTAGCCATTCCGTACCGCGAGAGGAAATCAGTGGCGAAAAAAAGGTTTTTTCGTGCATTGATCAAATAGTAAACGAATTCAATTGTGGTGAAATTTTAAGTATATATTCTCGGCACTTAGTTTTTACTAGTCATCGGTGTCGATTGTTGAAAGATAGGATCTAAACCCTTATTTAATTTATTAAGTGAAAATAGTTTATTCCTATATTTTTTATGGATACAATTTAATCTTGAATTTATTTTAATCAAATGATAATTTTAAAATATCGATATAGAATCAGTGATAAAATGTAAGTTTAAATAATTATTTTAACAAATTTTAATTAAATATTATTTCAAAATATTAACATTTAATAAGTAAAAAAAATAGAAAACATACAAAGGGGAAAAGAAACAAAGTTCTTCCGAGGAGACCAAGTTGTTAATTCGGGATTTTATCATATGTATAAAGATTTATACTATTTTGGTACACCCCATTTGTATTTGGTTTAATGGGGTAACTATTAAATTTTAAAAATAGTTTACTCTTATGTTTTTATATGCGTAGTATTTGATTTTAAAGTTATTTTCATGAAATCCTTATCATAAAATATATTAATATAAATTAAGTAATAAAAAATATAAGTTTAAATAATTAATTGATAAGATCAACGGTGTAGACTGACTCAATTATTATAATATTTTCTTAAGTTATTGTTCGAACCTAAATTTAGATAGTTTATGGTCTTGATGTCGTTAAATATTGAATATTGAATTATATATATATATATATATATATATATATATATGATAAAAAGATAATTAAAATAAGAATTTTCATATATTTGTCTTTATTCCTAATTATTTTTAATTTGATGTTAGGTGAAGTTGTAATTAATCTGACAAGAGTTTGAACAAAAAAAAAAATGTATTCAATGGGGTTTTGTTAGGAGATAAGTAACCTTTTATCATTGTTAGTATTTTTCATTCTTAAAATTATTTTGAATATCTCTATTGAAAAAAAAAGAAGTTTTTTGAATATACTTGTTGTTATTGAAAAAAAGAATATGTTTACTATTCTTACGTTTTATGAAGAAAAAAAACGAATCAAGTATAAAATTCTAAATCTGTTTTTAAGATATTTGAAAATTTTTTTGAAAAGATTATTATGATTCTATTTGTTTAATTCTGAATTTGCTTTTTGTCTGACTATAATATGAATCCTAACTAATGGGGGTTAAATATTGGCAAGAAATAAGTTTTTTTTCGGGTTTTACTATTGGCCTATATGTGGTTTTAGGCCTTGTTACGGGCTACTGTGGCCATAATCGTTAAGACTTGAGTTATGCGAATCGAATTATCAAAACTATTGAATTATCGAATTATCGAAAATTGAAATATTTTTTAACCTGTATCGAAATACTTTGCTATTCTGTTACGCGAACAAATCTATTTTAGTTCTTATGAATTCTTTTGTTAAATCTTATTTTGCTTATAAAATATTTCAAAAAATCGTCTTCTGTTCTTTTAAATTCTTTTTCTACATACTTAATCTTGCTAATAATAGTAATTGGTGATTTGTTGGGTTGTCCAACTCATAATTGATTTATATTATTCACATATTCAAAAGTATAGAGCTGCGCGCCAAAAGTAATTGGTGATTTGTTGGGTTGTCCAACTCATAATTGATTTATATTATTCACATATTCAAAAGTATAGAGCTGCCCGCCAAAAGGTTTACTGGGGAGTGCCAATGACATGATTATCTTATGTTATTTTAGACTCTAAACCTATAATAGATCGCAATAATAAATTTTTGTAGAGGTTTTTGTAGCGACCCGGATCGTTACTATTTATTTATTAATTGTTTCAATATAATTAAATTCGTGGAGATGATTTATGATTATTAATAATGCGTGTTGTATGTGGCTGGTGCGAATGGATACTCTGAGATTTTAATTTATGACTAACTTGAGACGACTAAAGATTTTAATTATATAATTTGAAATTTATTTAAATTAAAGTGAAGGATTAAAATGATGAGAATTGCAAATAGTATATCTATTTATATATTTAATTAGCTTAATGGGATGTTCTAGATTATATATATATATATATATAATAAGTAAAAAATAATGTGTTAGTAATGTAAATTGGTATTTGGATAAAACTAATTAGAAAATTAAAGCAATATGAATTAAGTTATTATACATAAATATATTAAATTCTTAGCGTTTTCTAGAAGATTTGAGAAAGATGAGGGAAAGAAAAAACAAAAAAACAAAACAAGAAGTGGTGGTCAGCTTTAGTGGTCAGGAGCTGCTAATGCCCCACTTCCACCTAGAGTTCAAATCATGGGGTCTCCTTCCCCAATTAACTACCCAAAAACAAAAAAAAACAGAATAAACCCGAAGCCCACTTGCACCCAGCGCCATCTTCTTTTCCCATTCCCTAATTCCTTGTTCTTTTTCTTTCACAGTGGGAGAAGGCTTTGGAAAGAATGAGAGAAAGGGAGTAAGAAAAAAAAAATGCCCAACGATCTCCCCTTACTCGGTGGCAACTTCATTCTCTCCCTCACTTATGTTTTTTTTGTCTTCTTCCATCGCCATGATCACAAGAGCCCTAAGCCTTCATCTTCCCTCTAAAATTAATGAACCTCTAATCCAAATTGGGCTTCACTAGTTAGCATTCAAGATTCCCACAACGAGAGCAACACTTTGGATCATCTAGAACTCGAATCACCTTGTGGACAAAACCTAGGGTCGGCGATTTTGGCGAGATTCAAGCGTCATCCACTGGGAGCATCATCTTGAAGCATCAACAAGCAGAAAACCCTTGCTGACTGAAATTCTAGGGTTTCATTTATTGGCAAAAACTCAACACATTGAAGCTTAAAGATGTAGTATATTGACTAATTTTGATGTTTGGCTATGATTTGTGTTGGTCTTAGTAATTAATCCCATAAAATCCTAAAATTTTAAGAAAATTTAAGTAAAATCCTGTAGATGATTCATGATAAGCAGGACTGAGCTACTTGAGCTATTGATCCGAGTAAATGGCTCGAGTAAAGAATTTGAGTAAGGGACTCTAGTAAATGGTTTGAGTATATGGCTCGGATGGATAGTTATGTGAGGAAGTACAAATGGACAAATGACTTGGTAGATAGGTGGGCCCGAGCATCTTCAATAGGGAAGGTCAAGTGACTTGAATTAGAGTAACTCGACTCATGTTACTCGAGTCAAAATGAATGACCTGCTCGAAGTACAGAGACCTAAGTTACTGTGGTCGTTAGTGGCTCGGATGCCGAGTAATTATTTACTAATAAAAATATACCACAGCACAGACTGTAAAGTATATCACAAACTATGACAGTAGCTCTGACTACTTGACTATATTCCCATAGCACAGACCATGAAGACATCACAGACTGTACTATTACCACGACACGGGTCGTGAAGACAGCACAAATTGTATTATTACCATGACACCAGTCATGAAGATAGCATAGACTGCCTAATTATGATGACATAGCACTGACTATGTGGTTCAGCACAGACTAAACGAAGCAAAACATATATAGCACTGACTATATCAATATAGATTCTTCTGAGAATCGAAAGACTGTCCCAGAGACAATGAAGAACAATGGAAGTACAATTCTGCACGGTACGTTAGGAGATATGTGGTTTGGTGGCTAAGAAAAATAATTTATCGAGCTATGAGACATACCCACTCGAGTCACTCAAGTGACTCCGAGTCACTTGACCCGAGTGGGTCGGGTACTTGAGCCGAGTAGGTCGGGTACCCACGTGACACTCATCGGCCTATCTAGTTGAGTTGGAATAGAACACTACTTAGTTGATTATCGGATAGAATCTCTTGATTTCACGATATCGCCTCTCATGATCCGATTCGATCTCTTGGAAGAGTCCTATCCGAACCCCAACATAACGCCTCTGAGTGCTATAAATAGAGGAGATAGTCATGCTTTCGAATCAATTAGATTTTGATAACCAGATATATTGTTCACACTACCGATATTCTGACTCAATTAGCCTTCTCCTTCACGTAGCCTCTTCTCCCTACGCTCTGTGTTTTTTATAATCGCGTCGCATAATTTCACCTTTTCATCATTGTTTATTATTTGTCTATTCCAAAAGAACCCTACAAATCCTAACTGACTTGCGGGTTCTTTGGTTTGGATCCATGGCTTGATATGTAGAAATTGAGATATATAAGGAGAAGTTATTGCTTTAACTTGATGGTTGATGGATTAGAAGAGTAAGAGACCACAATTTCACTAAGTGGTCGTATATAGAGGATTTAATGAAATGTTAGAACTATTTAACTTACTATTTTGTTATTTGAAGATTAAATGCTTGGCTAATTCGTAAAGTTTGGGAAGTTAGTGTATATAAATCATAGGTTATATAATTGGAATATATGAACTTCATGGAAATTGAGTTTCAATTGGTGGTTTTGGATATCTTATGTGCGATTGGTTGAACCACAGAATTGAGTTAATTCAAAAATCAATTGAGTGATGTTTTGGAATTTTAACTTAAATCTTGTTGGATGATGATTGGGAGGTTAGATTTATAGTTTAAGTATGAAACTTAGGTTGTTTACCAAAAGCCTATTTAACTCAGAGTTTATTGGTCTAGGTTTAATTAAAATTTAGTGCAATGGTTGGGTGTTGAATTGTTGAAGTTGAAGCATTGAACTATGGCTTGGGCTTTGTAACTCAGCAAAGTATGAATTAAAGATTAAAATTATAACTAAATTAGAAATTGAATAATTATTTGAAGTACATCCTAGTTATGTGGTTGGGAAGCTTTAATTTCATAACACTCGAATTACTTGATGGGTTGAATCATTATGGTGTGGC